>NMRB01000213.1:179929-190921 GCA_002633025.1 Notospermus geniculatus
AAAAACCCTGATCAGGGGACTCTGTTAGGCTGAGTAAGCCGTAACATTCAAGTTACCATAAATAGTATGTAGGGGTCCGGGATTTCATTCAAATAAAAATTGTTGATATGTGTGGTGTAATGAGGCATCATTTCCAAAAACTTGACACCCCACAAAAATACTGAGCGAGGTTTATTGTACAAAAATATGTTGTTACCATGTTGGTATAGGAGGAGGCAACATTCTTATAGTTTTTTTTCGCCATATTTTTTATTCTACAATTTGTTATTAAGATTAGTATTTGAAGTACGTTGACGTCTTTTCCACGTGATTTTGACATCTTTTGTGGAAATACTTTCTGATGTTTTTAGCAGATTGACATCGACTTTCTGGATTGTTATACATTTAATTTCGCTATCATCTTAAAAATGAATCGTTTTTTAAGGATTTGAGACTGGTTAAAGAGAAGTCGTCAGTTTCAGGTTAAGTTCATTGACAATGTTGGGCCAGTCCTGGTCCAGGTCTGGCAAGTCCTCTTCAGCTGTGTCAGTGGAGCAAGCCCTGGGCCAGCCTTGGCCTTGCCTTGGCAATCTCATTCAGAATATCTCAGTCGAGCCAGGCATGGGCCAGCCCTGGCCATGCCCAGGCATACCTGGTGCCAGGTCTTGCCAGGTCTTGCCGGGTGTATGCCAACCTTGGGCCAAGGCACCTGTGCTAGCTGGGTACCTTCAAAAATACCGAGTTTCGGCCCGATCGGACATCCAATATGGCCGCCAGGTGGCATAACCCCAAAATCATTGAAGTCCTGCAACTTGGGAATGACTTGACCCAGATTGGTCATATAACTGACATGCACCTCTCTCTGTCATAACTGTTATGTTCAAACTGGTGAGCACATGGTCCATGGACCATTTCATTTTCATGCTTCTACTCTCTAGTTTACATCGGTATCGTGTGGAAGCCATGCGATACCCTTTTACAAAAATGCACCACGTGTAAATGACATACCACGTGGTAATGGGCGAATTTTACACCAAAAATGTGCACTTTTACACATATTTGGTGTAAATTTCGCCCATTACCACGTGGTAATGTCATTTACACGTGGCACTTTACACGTGGCACATTTTTGTAAGGGTTAGTATAGGCCTACATTTGTTCATCTATTGCAAACTTCGTGTTTTTCTTCCATCATTGACTTCTTCTGTGCATTGCAACTGAACCTGTAGTCCGTCTTAGCATGCTTGATGTTCTTTTGCATTATGTCATTGCCTTATCAACCCTCTTATAAAAAGTCATGTTCAGACGGATTTTGAACACATATTTGTAAGAGTTCACCAAGATTTCCGTCTCAAACCCTACAGCAACTTCGAAGCCACATGATTTAAGAATTCAAAAACCATCGAAATCTTTGAATTGGGCACCGAAGGGTTTCGAACCCCTCCCCGGTGTAAAATAAATCAACCTCTAGATCTGTTAATGAAAATAAACTTTTATTGAAGTAATGTATAGGTTACTCCAAGTGCGATATCATACAGAAATGTTCGAATAGAGACAAAGAGATGGGGGCCTAGGCCTACTAGTTCTCCCACGTCGTGGCCATTGTCTATAATGAATGGCCGCTACCTAACGCATCCACTCGGACAAATTTATTGCCGTACCCTACCTAAACGTTTGTGCAAAACGGCCCGCTTGACCAGCTTAGCGGTCATTGAATGGTATTAAGCATCTCATATGGAGAGAATACTGTCAGACCACCATCTTTATCGGAAAGGCCTACACGTAAAAAGTCATCTGGCTACCGTCTTCTTCCCGAGATGTAGGCCTACATGTATGTAGGCCTATTATGTACCCGTATGATGGGTACTGCGGGCAAGCTTGACACAGTCGGAAATTAGCCTGGTTCCACTGGCCTCGACAGATGGCATTGGGGTGGGAGCTCCCACCCCAACGCCATCTGTCGAGGCCAGTGGAACCAGGCTAATGGGAAATGGGCTGAACTGGCAAGGAATTTACCCATTGCCGTGGGTGGGTACGCTGTAAGTACATGTACCTGTTTCTTTTTAGGGCGTCCAAAGGTTAGATAATCAATACATGAAATATATAGTATTACGCCCTACTGTTCTGGCTATGGAAAAATTTCGACCAGATTTTGTGAAAAACGTCATCAAACTATACAAAAACGTCATCAAAATATGTGAAAAAGAATCATACTCCGTGAAAAACGTCATCACAATATGCATTCACGTGACACAGAATCCCATAAAACGTCACTCATGACCTTGAACACAATGAAATTTAGGTCAATATTCGATAGGGAATTCGTCTATGTGTATTGTGTGTTGATGCATTTTCTTTTCAACCTTAATAAAACAGTACAACGAAATTATGAAACTGTATTGGCATAATGTTTCTGATGACATGTTTCATTCAGCATCCAAGCTCAGGATGCGTTTTAGTGTTTTTGTCAATTCCCGGAATTGTCCTCTCGTTCCTCACGCATGACCATGCTCCGTGGAGAGCCCTGGTGGAAGGAATGCAGGACATTTTTTGTATTGTTGTAGGCGTAATTTACATAGCCTTCAGTTGACGTCATCGCGTCATGATCAGTGTCTCACTCATACATGTCAATTTGTCATACACATTTTGCTCGATGCAAAGTTTGAGTGGGCCGTATAAACAACTGAGGGCATGAAAATAAAAAAAATCACTTACCTGTGTTAGTTATTGAATGACAGCAGCTGGATTGGCTTGAAAACCCGGGGGAAACAAAGCGAATATAGTCCATACGGCTTGCTGTATATCGAGTGCAATCCCACCTCAATCTGACCGCACAACGTTTTGACGTCATCACCAATGGTGTTGACGCTGTGCTTCTAGGCTACGCCATGGGCGTCGCCTAGAACCGATTCACCTTAGCAACGACGTCACTGAGTTTTGGCATGCACGTCAATTATTGGACTGACAGGGAATTCGCCTATGACATGAGCGTGTGTGTTGATGCGTTTTCCTTTTCAACTTAAATGCTTCTGATGACATTGCCGGACGTTAATAATGCAGCACCCCTGTAGTCATCGCCAGATTAGCCCAGGATGCGTATTTATAAATGGGCTTATGTGGTTTTGTCAATTCCGAATTTCCTCCCGTTTCTCACGCATGGCCATGCTCCGTGGGGAGCGGGCTATGACATTTGTGTACTGAATATTGACTGATGATTTCTCAAAATGGTCTCAGCTGTCTTTCCAGTTCGAAGTCCTCGCATCGTCATAATCATGTGGGCCTAATGGCACGATCAACTGGTCAATCAAGTCACGTCCCAAAATCCCGCCCAACAAAATAGCAAACCAGTCAGGAAATTCAAACACCACCGCCCTATGTTTTTTTTTAAAACATTTCTTGTTACAGTTTACAGTGCATCCTGTATACAATTTAGTACAGTGTGCTGCACTACACTGCAGTGCAGTCAATATCGGTCCACGTGCAGGGGCGGATCCAGAATCATGAGAAAGAGGGGGCACAGCCAGCCCACATCGTGGAAAACCTCGGTCAAATTTTAAAATCGTTTCAAAATTTCGAAATTTCCCGGTCAATTTTTAAGATTTTCCACAAAATAGAGGGGGCACGGGCCGGGTGTGCTCCCCCAAGGATCCGCGCCTGACGTGTTTGCACGACCGAAAGTGATCTCACAGTACTTTACAACGGTCCGCCGGAGACTGCACAGGGTTCTTCCCCTGAGCCGAGTGGAATTTTAAATGACTTTTGTGTGACTTTCTAGCTTTACTTTATGACCATTTGGTCCCCAATAAATGTAAAAATTGTTAATTCTCGGCATTGTTTGATAAATTCTGGGTGTCATTGTTTTAGGAATCTCCTGGAGGTTGGGGATTTGATAGTTACTTTAATAATACAGAAAACTGGAACATTTCTCAATTCGATATGGGAAAAAAGAAAATCTTTTATGTTCCCGTAGTATCCTCATGCCGCCCGCACTATCAATTTTATTTCTTCTTATATTTTTCTTTGTATATATACAATCATGTATCTTACCCTTATCTATAATCGTGTATTCGCTCTATCATTGTATACATTAAAGATAATGTATCACGACTTCATTGTTTACATTCAATGTTTGTAAACATGGATGTTTACATTGTGTTATTTTGGACTTTTGGGACATGCCAACCCACCAAATTGAATATTTTCAGTATCAAAAGAATTTCTAGAGGGGCATGCCACCAACAAATTACTCATAAGACAAAGAAAGACTGTACATAAACAAACAAAATGTAAATAAACAATGATTTTCGTGGCCCGCGAAAATATCCGTGATATATTATCTTTAAGTGCAAATAATCATTATTATTTTAAGGGGTCTAGCCTTTAAAATAGCGGGCTCTAGTCTTAGCCCTTACAACAGCGAGCACCGAAGGCACGAGCCGAAATATTAGAAAGTAAGAATGTTTTTACGCCATTTCCCTGCATTTGACAACATTTTTTGACTTTTTTTAATGACTTTTACACCATTTCACAAAATTTCATGATTTTTTAGAGCTTATTATTAGACTTTCATATTTTATGACTTTTTAAATGACTTTTACACCGACTTTTTTAATGACTTTTACACCATTTCACAAAATTTCATGATTTTTTAGGGCTTATTATCAGACTTTCATATTTTATGATTTTTTAATGACTTTTACACCATTTCACAAAATTTCATGATTTTTTAGGGCTTATTATCAGACTTTCATATTTTATGATTTTTTAATGACTTTTACACCATTTCACAAAATTTCATGATTTTTTAGGGCTTATTATCAGACTTTCATATTTTATGACTTTTTAATGACTTTTACACCATTTCACAAAATTTCATGATTTTTTAGGGCTTATTATCAGACTTTCATATTTTATGACTTTTTAATGACTTTTACACCATTTCACAAAATTTCATGATTTTTTAGGGCTTATTATCAGACTTTCATATTTTATGACTTTTTAATGACTTTTACACCATTTCACAAAATTTCATGATTTTTTAGGGCTTATTATCAGACTTTCATATTTTATGACTTTTTAATGACTTTTACACCATTTCACAAAATTTCATGATTTTTTAGGGCTTATTATCAGACTTTCATATTTTATGACTTTTTAATGACTTTTACACCATTTCACAAAATTTCATGATTTTTTAGGGCTTATTATCAGACTTTCATATTTTATGACTTTTTAATGACTTTTACACCATTTCACAAAATTTCATGATTTTTTAGGGCTTATTTAATCAGACTTTCATATTTTATGACTTTTTAATGACTTTTACACCATTTCACAAAATTTCATGATTTTTAGGCCTTATTATCAGACTTTCATATTTTATGACTCTTTAATGACTTTTACACATTTCACAAAATTTCATGATTTTTTTAGGCCTTTCATATTTTATGACTTTTTATGACTATGGGGGAAGAACCCTGCTGCTGCATGCGCCACCAAGAAATACAACGGATTATCCTCATTCGCTACTTCACTCATGACGTCATGTCTTCTGTTCCAACCGTTCATCGGATCTCGTGTTGACAAGCTCCCATTGATGTTTCACGTGTGAATACCGCAAGGTCTTCCGCAGCGGGCCGGGCGTGGCCGTCGTAGATACAACCGTACGTTCTGCCATCTCACGACTATCGCCGTCTTCGCGAATTGATTCAGCAAGATTTTTAGGTGAAGAGTGCAGGCCCAGGGTAACACGTGAATCGCCCGTACGGGTTGCGTTGAACGTGCTGACGTCATGTGATTTAGAAATGTCTGGTGAGCAGTAACTATGGTGTCCATATACATGTATCTGATCCTCGGAAAGTCGGGTGAGGTGTCCACGACAGAATTTGCCACCCAGGATTTGTTCAATTGAGAATTTCAAATCGTTTGAACGAAACTTCTGATCTTGAACGGCAGCGCCCCTGAGCGGTGCCATGGTCTCAGAATGGTTGCGCTCCCCCTGGTGGTAGCTGTTGAATGGAGTGTGTGTGTGTCCTGTTTTCAGAAATTTAGAAATGTCTGGTGAGCAGTAACTATGGTGCCCATATATCTGATCCTCGGAAGATCGGGTGAGGTGTCCACGACAGAATTTGCCACCCAGGATTCGTTCAATTGAGAATTTCAAATCGTTTGAACGAAACTTCTGATCTTGAACGGCAGCGCCGCTGAGCGGTGCCATGGTCTCAGAATGGTTGCGCTCCCCCTGGTGGTAGCTGCTGAATGGAGTGTGTGTGTGTCCTGTTTTTACATCCTCCAGGGTTGCCTGCAACGATGCTTCTGCAGACACATGTTCAGGGCGTTGTCTTCCGCTGTAAAACAGCTGCTGGTCCTGGTTCTGGGATGAACAGGCGGATATGTATGTGGAGTCCTCGCGCACGGTGAGCCTTGTTTGCACAGGCGTAGATGGAACGGTTCGTTTCAATGGTGTTGTTTACGACAGTGGGGACACCTGCGAATTCGAAACCTCGACTACATCGAGAATCTGGTGGCGTAGATGAAAAACGGCTGCCGAGAATTCCTTCACTCGTAACAGGACCATCGACTTTCACACCTCCCAAATCCTTTAGGCCAAATCCATCCTCCAACATGTCGTTGGTTATTTTTCCCGCTCTGCTGGTTTTCTCGTTACCTTCTCGTCCAGAATAGTCCACTGACTCTACCGAGAGTCTGTCGCAATCATCTTGTGCAGAATCGCTCGGGCCGTGTTCGTCATTTGCGCGAGCTTCATTTTTCCCGGCGTCATCTCGTAGCGTCGTCCTATCCAGCTCTTCCCACAGGTCATCAGCGAATTTGCCCAATCTCACCCCTTTCGACGTTCGCAGCCGGAAATCACAGAACCTGACGTGCGAATGATCGACTCTCCACAAGTGAGACTCGGCCGGGCCACGTCTCTGCCGGTCAAACGGAACCATAACGAAGCATGGGTTCCGCAAGAGCGCGTGGCGGATAGAACACTTCCAACCTTGATACGACCCACGAAAAAATGAGAACATATTCTTGACTGACTCTGTAATGCCCAATAGGGTGAGCTGTTGCTGTGGGGACCGAAGGATCGCCGCGATGATGAGAGCTTTGTACGAATATGGTGGATCGGGGTAGTGGGTAAAGTAAAGACACTGGTAATCATGCGGCCATTTCTCTGAACAATGGTTCGTCTCTGAGGTGATGGTGTCGGCGTCTTCATTTTAACCCTACTGGGGATACTGCAGCCTGGAACGATACGTAATCACATGAATATTAATGGCACATCGTTTCTTCTTTATTTAGAAGTCACTGGCATGTTTTTCTAGGAAACACTATGGTACATGTAGTAGGCCTATACATGTACATGTACATGAGTTTCGCTATTTTTAGTCGGCCATCTTGCCAAAATTAGGTCATCGTCGTGGGGATCTCGTGCATGCGGCCCCCACTGGGGGATGGAGTACCCGGATGCGAGTTGTCTGCCAACGTTAAAACCAATGAAAATTTCGCGGAGTTTTCATTTTCATGGTTTGCAAACCATGAAATTGCATGGTCGAGTTCTTGGTTTGAAAGTAACTTATGTTTTCAAAACCATGAATTTGTCTATTAAGTTTCATGGGAATGAAACCATGTTCAGTATAAATTCTGGTTTGAATAATAATTTCATGGTTTATTGTTAACTTTATTGTATGAAATAAGTCAAAATACATTTATGGTTTGAAACAATGATATTACATTATTTTGGGAAACAATTATTCCCACATGGCGCCTCATAGCTCCTTAAGCTTGAATTGTAGACTGGGTTTGAACCTGTTCGAATATATTTAATTTTGGACTGATATGCCCAGGATATGACTGATTTCATATCGTCGTATTTGCCATGAGATAAGGGTGGGAGCTCAAACTATGACTAATGCTCTGACTGATTTGTAATTCCGTTACCGGAGAATTGCCCTTATCGAACATGCATATACATGTACGACGTTGCCTAAAGGTCAAAGGTTACGGCGGCCGTCGCGAGACACAAAACCTATTAAAGCCTTCGACGTCATAGCCCGTATCCGATATTTCGTCCGATGTGGGCATTTTTCTGCGGCCAAAGTCACGGCACCTGACTCTCATACCCCCTTATTTCTGTTGCCTTCCAAAAAATGAACATTCAAAATTGCTTTTTATTATCATAACTATTAGATACATGTATGATGTAAAAAGCATTACAAAACATACATGATGTAGTGTGTGGGTTTTTTTCTTAGGAGGCATACAGTCAGACGAGCCAAAGTTTGTTCAGTCAGAAATTTCTTGGCAATGATGGTATATTTCAGAATCAGGAGGTAACAGGTGTCAAGTCGCAAAGTATCCACTGTAATTAACCACCATCTGATTCCATTGTACCAACCTATTTTTCAGTAAAGAACAGTACAAAACCGTGCGGATAAACAATTCTAAGCAAAAAGAGCATACTGTTCATCAGATACCACTGCAAGAACATAGTTTGCTACCAAATGTATATTCTCATCTCAGTAGATTCTTCAATGTGTCCACAGTAATCAGAATAGCACCTCATGTTTTGTAATGGAAAACGTTTTATGGAGGATGTGGATTGTCAGGTGTTCAAACGGCTGGGGGTGAGTATGACTCTGAAGGTTGGTCAGAATAGGAGAGGAGAGGCAAGAGGTGCCCCCCCCCCCACTCCAGTATTCCCAGGAGGAGAAGGGTCTGACTACAAAACTAGTTATGTGAAACTTGTAATATGACTTAAGAAACTAATAATAAAAACATCGATACGGTTTCTGATGCACCTTCTTTAACAGAATTTGCAAAGTTCTGGATGCAGCTAGCGAATTGAAGACAAAATTCCATCTTGTACCTTTTTTACCTAATTCCTTTTTTCTGTACCTTTTTGACCTGGTACCTTTATTACCTAGTACCTTTTTTACCTAGTACCCTTTTTACTTCTACCTTTTTTACATAGTACCGTTTTACCGGCCGGTACCTTTTTTACCTATACCTTTTTTACCTACATTCAGATCAGTTGGACTGTATTCCTCATAAACACACCAATTCGCACCAAAATACGAAAAACAAAACCAAAAACAAATAATGCGAACTTATAGGAACTTACCACTTAATATCTCCAGTAAAAGGATGATCTCTTTACACCTGCGTATTCTGGTTGCTGATGTCCCTCTGTCCGGAGTGTTCCCTGCGGGTAACGCCGTCAGACTGCCACTAGGGTCTTCGCCCAGGTGGCGGACTCGTCTATTTTCGTAGGGTGTTCTTGCGCAATCCCCACTGACTTCACTAACTTCATCTCAAACGAAAATAATCCCATTCCTTACATGTACAAGGAATATTTATTCTACATAGGCCTACATGTATGTGATTGTAAAAGTATGAAAATAATGATTATTTAGCTTTTATTTACACCCCGAGTATTTAAAATTCACACAAAACCACCCCTACACCTAAAAATGGACCGGTCAGTTCCTTATTGTTAGTGAATTACATCATGGTAAATTCTATCACCCGCTTTCTGCCGCCAAACGGAACTCTAATGATACCGGTAACAGGAATAGACGGACCGCAGTTTAGTTGCTACACTAAATTTGCAATCATATTGTTGTTTGAGTGCAAATAAACCGGTACGACATACCATTTGAAAGTACACGACCGTTTCGGCGCTGGTCTTTTGAACCCCAAGGGCCGTATGCACCAACGAAGATTATCTTGAACTAAGGTTGAGCC
Source organism: Notospermus geniculatus (assembly GCA_002633025.1). Lineage (NCBI taxonomy): Eukaryota > Metazoa > Nemertea > Pilidiophora > Heteronemertea > Lineidae > Notospermus > Notospermus geniculatus. The sequence goes on from NMRB01000213.1 coordinate 189,659, forward strand.
ACAGCTTTTCAATTGCTCAAGTTTGCCAGGGCATGATGTGACAATGGAAAAGTTGTGGCTCAGCCTGAGTTCAAGATAATCTGCGTTTGGTGCATACGGCCCCAGGTGTTCGTTCTGTTTATCGGTAGACTGGTACCCGGTCTTCTGGGCAGCTTGCATTCGAATGATCTAAGCCGGATTCCCGGCTAGTGACGTCATACAGCTCCAAGAGGCTGGAGCAATAGACCGACGCCCAGCGAAATATAGACCAGCGGGCGCCATGGTGGTTTTATGCATTTGCTTGCGTCTGTCCTAGTATTTTTAATCAGGACAGTGTTCGGTCTCTTTTATCAGGTGAGACAGGGATAAGGGTCCTAGGAATGCAGGTCCTCCAAACATTGTCTGGTTACTCCAGGCAAATCATAGCACCTCCAGGTATGAATATTCAGGATAGTTTGTAACAACATGTGTGGTGTGATTGGATTGAATTTTAATCACATTTCCACTGAGGAGGTGCCAGTCTAAAAAAGAAAGCATTTAGTGCACCAGGAAAAATGACACCACAGGTCTTGGCGACCCCAGTCTTCTGAGACTTTGAAATCTGACAAGGATCATTTTAGTAATTGAACCTAGGCCTATAGGCCTACTTTCCCAGAAGTGCATGTAAGGCCCTATCCCATTGGTTTCCAAGATATAATAGGTAACACTATATTTCAGTTTACCAGGACCCATGTTCCCGAAGCCGTAGTCGTTACGCTATGCATTAGGGAGGTTTCGCAAGCGCCCGGTTAGGCCATACGACGACGTTTATCTATTGTGTGGGTATACCCAAACAATAGATAAACGTCGTCGTATGGCCTAACCGGGAGCTTGCGAAACCTCCCTATTTTTCCAGTTTCAACGACATCGTTAACCTACGATGGCTTCGGGAACATGGCTCCTGGTCAGTAGCAGGAGGTGCTATGATTTTGCCTGGAGTGACCAGACAAAGGAGAAAGTCGAGTATGTACATGTATGTCCCATTGTGTGGAAGATCATTAAAGTCCATATCTGGGGTGGCTTCATGGTTGATGATTTTAGATGAATGCGCTTGGGCCGGCTGACTTCTCTATAACCAATGCAAACTTTGAATACAAACGTGTTTGTGTTTGATCGGTTGTCTGTAGGCTACTAGGAACATGACGGTATGGCAGGTGTTAACGCGAGAGAACTACCAGTTGCAATCTGAACGTCAGAGAACGATTCGTGCCAACAATGGCTGCCCGAAGGTTGCCGAAAGCTTCC
>NMRB01000213.1:242139-257687 GCA_002633025.1 Notospermus geniculatus
CTCAAGAGGTTCAGCGCACTGAGACAAGATGGCTTCTTCAAAACAACGACAATACTGAAGTATAATGTACTTTCTCTCGATAGGCTGCAATGGTGTGATTGAAATTCAATTTATTGTTAGATACATAAAATGTAATTTGGTCACATCATGACAATAATGACGTAAAAATTAAGGAAAGGTGATGAAAATCGATCCATGCGTTTTCGATAATAAAGACGAAAAACCAATCACCAAACTTTTACCTAACGAAAGAGTGATGATTGCGATAAAGAAAGTTAATTCGCAGTGTTGCGGGTTTTCCAATAGTAATAAAATTATTCTAGTTGGATGTAAGGCCCCGATTACATAGAGCTGTACTCTATTCGGTATTCGGTATTCGGTATACGGTCAAAAATTGGACATGCACAATACGAACAAAAAGCGAATAGCGTGCCCTCAGAATAGTTTAGTCTGATGTAAACCACTCATTGAAATAACCTTGCTCGATTCACACTATACGCGTGCCCTACGAAACGTGCCTAGAATACCGAATAGCGTATAGCTCTATGTAATCGGGGCCTAAAGTCCGGCAACATCTAACTACCACCCAATCATATGGAATGCGGAATTCATGTAATGTGGCACAGCTTTGCGGTTTTTAATCATGCCTGTTGACCATTTGTGGTCGTTCCCCGATTGTTCGTGGTGCGGACCGGTTATTCAAGAGTTGCGTGTGATTAAAGGTCCGTAGAAAAATCCAACTATCAATTTCCTAACTTCCGCATTCCATTGGGTCGTAGTTAGATGTTGCCAGACTTTATCTTGATGTACAAATTTCAAACCTGACGTATGACAAATTGGGTGCGTTTGAATTGAGTGGCGACTCATCGGTCGAAAATTTCCTCTCTCCAAAGTTCATGGCGGGTCTACCAAAATTGTGCCCCAGGCCAAGCGTTTGATCGAAAGTCAGAAGTACCCAATTAGCTATGATGACGTAAGAGTCTTGATGACGTCAGAGGCCACTACGAGTTAGCGGTCCAAGAACGTTATGAATCACGTGTGTCAAGTGGAACGCATGGAATATCACAACTTGAACAAAGTGTTTTCTGCATGTCGTTTTCAAGACCATGGTGCTCAGTAATATGTAACTGCATGAATGTCAAAATGGTACCAATGGAAAGCCCATTGCTTCTACTTCACTCATCTTGTCCAAACAAGGCTATCGACTCCGTATGAACTCCGTCTTTAGCCTTGTCCGAATCGTGTCATCTTTTCCGTTAATGCATAAATTATTAATGAACCTAACCCCTACTTGACCCCGCCTCCGAGCCAATCAGAACTTGCGAAACAAATCACCGTTGGACACTTTCTTTGCTCTTCACGCTCGAATTTGTAACACAGATCTTGATTGGCGCTTGATTTTCCTTCGCGCCCCGATGATTGGCTGAGGCTGTCACCACCTCAGAAACGGGAAATGTGGTGGATTCGAACCAGGCTGGATGACCGTCAGGACAGATAGACTGGTGAGAACCAGGTGACTTCACTGTGTACGTCACCTTCTTTTTATTCGGATAAAATGCACTGAATATGATACAAAATACGACAGCGCTACTTGTGTCATATCAAAAATCGACAAGCCGTGGCTTGCTCATGAACTGATGAATATCTTTGAGTTATATGTACATTATGAACATCTTATCACTGTCGACAACAAATTCGGAGTCTGTGGTCCCAGAAGTTTCAGGATGCGGGATTGGCACGTCACGCTTATGGGGGATTGCCCCGTTCGACTGCCTTCTTTTGGGAGAGAGATTTATTGCTTGTGTCTGTCGTGCGGTTGTCACGAGGACTGGGAACTCCTCCACGTCATCAGAGTCGTTCGTTCTTATGTACTCGAATTCAATATCACAGGAACGTCTCTTCTTCTTCACTTTATGTACAGAGTTCTGCGGCGTATTGACAACGCTTGCTGGACTTGTCAAACGTGGTCCGTTTTGCGCATGCGTGCGCATTTGTTTTGCATTTGTTGTTCTACTCGCTGACATCATGATCTGATCGTCAGTGTCGCCCTCTGTTGGAATGTTACCGATTTGTTTCAAATCCACCAATGGCCACATTGTCCGGTCGCCTGGTATATTTTCGTTCTCTTTTATTGGAACACTGTCGAAATTAATCGTTGTCGCGAAGACTGATTTTGCATAGTTTGACGAGCTGTTTAAAGAAGACCGTTTGCGTTTTTCCGGCGACGTCCCGTCACTTCCGCTCGCGGAGAGCGGCGTGAGGCGATCAGATCGCGATGATATATACGTTGTCACTGTGCTCGCGTAACCAGTTTTATACACACTATCATCTCGCATCGAACTTATATCCATCCGTTGGGCATTTCGCTCATTTTCAAGGAATCTCTTCCGATTCATGATGTCCTTGTGTTCCAAATATATGTCTGGTTCATTGTCGCAGTCAAGGTCGATGTGCCGCAATGCATAGCCATTTTGAATTCGTGAGGGCGCTATTCTAGCTGGTCCGTCCCCACCAACTTGACCTCGGAGCACCCGCTGCAGTTGCTGCACCTGAAGCCGAAACATCTCCTTTTCCGATTTGAGTTTAGACAGAAGGTTCACCAAGCGGTCGATTTCAACCTGAAAAGAGAGGCGAGATTATCATACACCGAGGGCCGTATTCTAGAAGCTTCCTTAACTCAAAGGTTGACCTTTAGCTATTGTTTGCAGGGTGAAATACAAAAGCTTAAAGTGGACCTTAGAGTTAAGGAGGCTTCTAGAATACGGGCCCGAGTCTATTTTAAAAGTGCCACTGTGCCGAGACTATAAGTGCCACTACATGGGCCTCATCCTTCCCCTGGCGGCGGGATCTGGAACCAACGTGATACGTCTGTGTCTCCATGTTAGTCTGCTCTGACTTTGGTTCCGAATTAGCCAAGTACGTTTTTCTTCTGAAGCGATATCAGCCTTTTACAATTTACACAGCGTCATGCCTCAGCCCCTGAGATAAGGTCTATTTTGTTATTTATGTAGAGAAAGAGTTGAAATGGGTCTTCTGTACCTGCTGGTCGAACGGGGGCACGCCCTAGCTATCGCAATGCATTTCTGAATACCTGGGTCCAGATTTTCTTGCCATTATAATATTGGAAGCTTCTGGAGCAGTGTTTTCCTTACCTCTGTATAGCCGGTGTCCTTCGCTACCTCCTTCTCGGAAGAGGAGTTGATGGAAGACTCAGTATAGTTCAGTGGCCCACAGGGGGCGCAGTAGATGTTTTTGATATCGCCGTATTTGTTGACGATCAGTGCAAGTCTGTGGACCTTCCTGTCGCCGTAGATATCTGTTACTGTGCCGTGAAGTTCCCTCAGGCAGCATTTTATGTGATGGAACTGAAATGGTGAAAATGTAGATACATGAACGTTCTCGAGATGAAGTCCCCATGGTCATTCTAATTCCGGTCCGGTGGCTGTCACTCATGACGATGAACTACATAGTTCCAACTCATTCAGAGTTCTTGTCAAGGTTATGCCAACATCTGACAGTCGCAGAGGGTATTTTTGTGCATGTACAGCAACTCTAGAACCGAATTCTCCGAGTGTTAACCCGTCTATGTGGTAGGTCGACTGGTCGTTGCGCCTTCGGGCATGCCAACAAGAATACATGTTCAAATTCAAATTCCAAGTGAGAACTTGTCCTGTGTGCTTTAAATGTACTTTTACGAGCTTCTAAAGAACTCCGCCTCTGATCCAAGATTTAAACCTACCAACGTGAGCAAATGAATAACGGAAATTAAAGTGAAAATCTGCGTTAGAAGATGTTAAGGCTCTAACCTGCTTCATCAATCAGAAATTTAATGATACTCCACGCGGATCGTGAGCAATCACTTTGCTCGGAAGCGAGCAACATAATTGTTTTGCCTGCTCATGTCCCAAATGTAGCAAAAATTTAGGTTTGAAGTCGTAAAAACAAGTCAACATTTCACAACGATCAGTTTGCTCTTGCTTTATGAATTTCTGAATTATGATCGTTCCTGACATATAGGGGGATTGGCGAATGCTTGATGAACCTTCTGGGATTTCATATTGCTTGTCAAAAAGTTCGACGACGCCAGTTTTTACATTTTTTACGAAAACTCTTTGGCGGAAAGCTACCAAATTTTCACCAGTTATGGGGAATCTTGTTGAGTATCCAATGGTAATAATTACGTTACCGTAGCTAGTTACATAATCAGGCCGTTACATAATTTTGTGACTCATCTTTTTGATTTTTAACAGAATCAAAATGTCTGAGAATAACAACGTCGAAATACATGTAGATGCCTCTCAAAATTATGTACATGTAATAACGTGATTATGTAACTGGTCATGATGACAAAGCCATCACCATTCGATACCCAACAAGATCCCATAACTGGTGAAAATTAGGTATTTTTTGCCCCAAACAGCCTTCAGAAAATGTTAACAAAATTGGTGTCCTTCAACTTTTCGACAAGAGTGTATACATGAACAAACATGTGAGTCCGCGATCGGCGATGCACATGAGATCAACCCGCTCATTTGTCAACGAATCGCGGCACAAACACGATTTAATCTTGTCAATAATCAGAGTGTAATAAAATCTGGCTGCTTTACTGCACATGTATACATGTAATTGAGAAAAACCCTGGCAGCGCAAATGCATGTTACACCAAGACTGTAAAAAATAAAATGGCGTAACGAATTCTGTCCCGTTTATCAAAGTCGTCTGCTCAACTGTGTCTTAATAAAGATTAATTCAATTGGTATTGTATCAGCAAATAACGCGAAAACAAATTGATGGATTGGGATGGAGGGTAATCCTTGGGGAGTCGTTTGTAACCAACTACGGGATTGAGATGCAACCGGAACGTCACGTATGTGCTCTTGGGAACAGAGCCACCGAGTCAATTCGCCAAACCTTGAACGGAAATTGGCGACACCGTCAGATTTTGCGTGATTGATATTTTCCGTCACGACAGCTGCCCGGTCGGTTCCAACGTGAAAGTGGATCAGGTCTTACTTTTTGAAAGACGCTTGGATTTCTATGTATTAAATGCAAATTTTGGATTTCATTTGGATCGGAACAGAACGTGAAATTTCTTAATGGCAAGATATTTGTGCGTGATTTCGGTGAAAACACGAATCGTGGGTTCCAGATTGGAAGTACCACATGTACGAAGCCACAGATGTTGTCTTGGTACTTGCAGACTTTGTTGTGAACGGACAATAGCGCCGCGGGAGTGGAGTGGCAGAGACGGGAACCAATCTACAGGACTCGTATCGTGATGCAAGGAACAAGGGCGGGATAGTCATAATGAATCATCGTCAACAGGAATTTTCGAGGGTGAAATTTGAACAAAGAACCTACCTTGGAGCCAAATATCAGAGCAATCAGTAAAGTGACAGTGAGTTGAGTTCTTGCGAAGCAGAGCAGCATTGGGAGGAGTTCACTTGGATAAAGAAGCAGCATATATCTGCAAAGAAAAGTAAATCTGCATCTAGTGAAAAAGCAAAATATCGACCAACAATAAGGGCGTCGCCTAAGGTTCCAAGGAAGTGTACCGTCATACGTATACAGGAAAAACATGCCTCGCTTGGGAATGTTCGTCGTCAAGTTTACTCGAGCTATCGTTATCACAAACGCCAGAAGCGAATTTTAAGCCGGATATGATTCCTATTTGCCGTCATGTCAAAGTTGTTATGCTCTATTTTCTCAACGTTTACATCAATTTCAGTCTCATCTGCCTCCTCCCCCGAGGCAGTGCTTGTTGGCGCCTTCAGTTTGACGGCCCATTTCCAGTACATATTCTTCAATAAAATGGCAGCGGTATAAACTTTGCTCCGGGCGTTGCTGATACATGTATATGTACGTTCCAACAAAGCTTTCTTTGTTCACAGAGAAGGGAAAATGAGCTTTTCCTCATTTCTGCTTATTCAACTTCTCCATTTCCTGACCTTGAATAATTGTTTACCTTCTTCTGCATGACAGTGAACGATTCTGACAAGTTCTGCCAATCACAATGACGTGTGTGATTCGCTGGTATCAAAATACTCTACCACAACTATGACAGTCACATGATACATTTGTTATCGGTTACATACTGGAATGAACAAAACGTCCTTCCCTTTTTCGGAAAGTGATGGTGTGACCATCGCATGTCTCGGGACACACTCTGCGATTTCTTTGTTTTTCCGTTTCGACTCTGCAAGCATTATCGAAGTCGTCACATAACGAAGTGGTGTAATGGCCCTTCTCTAAAAGATACGCAGTAACATTCCTGTAGGAGAGTAACCACCCCACGGCTAAACCAACCATGCATGCCGATGAGGTCTTGCTGTGCTTCATTTTTGACCTCTGGCAAGCGATAAGAAGGCAAGAGAAGGAGATGCAAAGAGCCGGGCCCTTATGGGTCGCAATCCCCATCTCCTTGATGAGAGATGGTAAGTAACAGTCCGGCGACATCACGCCACCCTGGGGCGAAGTCTCGAGTCTATCTTGACCTTTCGAATCTATCACAAAGGAGACAAAACCACAAGGTTAAGGTACAAGCGTGCGGTGATGGCTTAGAAGCTGAGACATCTCGTGATCGCCTACCTGACGGTTGAGTCGAAGAGAATCCACATCATCTCGTTGTAGAAGATGAAGGCGGTGATCTTGGTGTCGTTGTAAAGATTCGGTGCCTTCCTCGAGCGGACGCATTGAACAATTCCCCAAATTAGAAGGACGACTTCAACTGAAACGGGAAGGCAGAGAATCTTAGGTCATCTACGGCCGTAGCCTCCCTTAATAGAGGAAACAAGTGCGGGGAGGGGAGTGGTTGTGAAGACCCTGGGTGCGAGGATGTCACGACGTTGACTGACACCAGCATGAGCAATCCGCTCTTGAGGAAAACTAGCGTCATCATACGAAGATACAATGTATGTTGGTTGTTGCGGTTCTTCAAAACATCTGATATCTACCGCTACACCGTCAGCAGGGGTGTCGTAAGAGCAGTTAAAGACTATAGGAGAATGGCGCTGGATGTAAAGCACCATGAGGATTATGAAATCAACTGTAAATCCCTTAAGCAAGGTTCATTGGCACACGGAAATGGTCCGGTTCATGTTCGTAAAAAATCTATCAAATGGACTTCAGCGTTGTCGTATCCGGAAAACTAGGGGCAAACGGACAGGAAACGGACCGGATCCGTGTGCCAATGAACCCTGCTTTACGTTACAAATTATGGCACAACATATACTGATTCCAGATGTGGTTTCACTTACCCACAACAGCAACAAAAGCCCACCATGTAAAACAGCACTGCGGTGTGACAGTCGGGGTTGCAGGACCATCGCCCAGTGACTTCATAGGGACCGGATCCACGCTTCCCCACAACAGTAGATACAAGACACATATACAGATGATGGCACAGAGGATTTTGTAAAGAGCGGAGTCTTTCACGCTGAAAGCTCTCGACTTCACCACTTGCATAATAACGGCTACCCTGCAAAGAAAGGAGACATTATCAAATTATCATATCCTTTGGGATGTATTGTAGTTGGTGACTTCCTCAGAAACATTCGACTAAGAGGTAGTCGTATGTCACATTTTTTTTGCACTTGGACGTTGGGTCTGAACAGTCGCCGTTCTACGGAGGGTTGTTCGTTGACTGTTTGGTAAGTTCAATTTGAACTGTGTCATGTCATTATTGCATTTGACATGACGTTTGAGTAGTGTATATAGGGCCTAGCCATCTGTTAGGGTAAAATGCCACCTAGTATACTATAGGACCTAGGGTTAGGGCCACATACTATAGTATAGTATAGGGCCTAGGGTTAAAGACACCTGTTAGGGTTAAAGCCACATACTATAGTACAATTTGTCCCACCCCGCTGTCCCGCCTCAATCTTGGAAGAAAACCACTATCGTTTGGTTTGGAGGAGAGCATTCTTTTCTCATCTGGTAAAAACAAACATGAGCAATGCTCGGTGGACGGGAGATTTTCTGGAAAAGCGAACGAAACCCAATGAAAGCGAAGCTGGATTATTTTGACGATCTTACCTCCATGTTTTGAAGCAGAGTGGTCCATAGGTCAAGTAGAAACCAATGAGCCGAAAGCACGGTATCATCATGCAGAGGACAAGGGTTGGGCGCATAGCACTGATGATGGACTGGAAAGAGAAAATATTTACAGATATAGAGAGGTTGCCCAGAAAGTCGTATCCTCCTGGATCTGAGTTAACCACTCGAACACCAGGCCAAGACAAGATGGGACAGATACATGTAGTACACATGTACGTAACAGTCGGAAAGGGTATATCCCTGGAGTGCAAACCAGTTGAGTTTCATTTCCATTTTATCAACGCATTCTCAGATGTAGCTCATCTCCGTAATCGAAGCTGTCAGTTCATCCGTTTGAGGTTCGTCAATTAACCGCCTTATTCATCAGTTTTTGAATCTACTTTGAACGCTGAAATCTACTTTACACATATCAAACACAATCCTCTTGGGATTTTGTGAAGCTACAGAGAAGTACAATGGGATTTTATTAAGTCAACCCATCTAACTTTCCAATCGTCGAGATTTCGCCACTTTTAAATGGAAATACCATTAACGGCTTAAAGAACTGTCGTGCATTAATTTTCGTTTGATTTTTGCGGAGTCTTATTTCCTCATTTCTCACCATTGAAGAGCGGTTGGATGATGAGTGCGAGGGTTCGTGTGAAATGCCATGAAGACGTGCGGTGTTGTTTTGGGGGCTTTGCGAAAATTCCTTATTACATTCCTTATAAATTCCTTATTACGCCTCACGGCTCTGGAACCAACTCCCATTGGCTGTCAGGCAATGTCAGACAGTCAATGGTTTTAAAAAATGTCTCAAAACCTATCTTTTTAATCAGTCATTCTAGATATTTTAACCAAAATGTTTTAATTCCTGTGCCTTTATTTCTACATGTACTTTATGTTAAGCGCCACTGACAATTAGGTTTAAAGTGGCGCTATACAAATTCTTTTATTATTATTATTATTACATCTGATATCCTTCGCGAACAGTAGGCCTATTAAGGAAGGAATTAAAAAATGGCAGAGTAGCACACACTCACTGAACGTGCGGCAAAACCTCTACCTCCGACCTATTCCCTGGCCATGTTGCGTGATATCACAACATTTCAACAACATTAGGACGGCTTTCCATTGGAGCGTTTCCGTGTGCGGAAACGCTCGAAAGTATTGTCCTTTTCTGCGCCGTGACCAACGCCGCGGAAAAAAACAATGCTTTCGAGCGTTTCCGCGCACGGAAACGCTCGAATGGAAAGCCGCCCTTCGAGTTCCCACTGCCGTCTGTCTACGGCGTGATGTAGTACGACGCACTTCCTATCCATAACGGTTTTTCACGTCAATCACTGGGGTATACATACAACTCTGGCATCACTTGAACCCTCGACAACAAACATCCATTATCATAGAGGAGTTTCATGGAACCTTTCAGGACTTGCCCCGTATAAACTCCTCGTCGTACCTTGTCGCAAATATTGATAACCAGAATTGTTTACTCAAATGAAAAAGCGTCGAGAGGAAATTGGTTTTTCCACAAATATTCCGGTGAGTAAATGATGAATGACGGAGTAAACTACTTCATCAACGTAGAAAATGGCTCTCATCGGCATGAACTACCGATTTATTTAAAAGGCGGACCAAAAACATGTTTGCTTCACTTTTTTTACCTGTGCCACCGATTGTGTAATCAAAAAGAGAGTCCCACCGTTCAACCCGCGCCTCGGAGAGCCAAATCTATGAGAGACGTCAACGGCAAACTCAATCTGAGACCCTCTTTGAGATTCACATCGTCTTTAGTTAATCCGGAGTATCTTTGATGAGTCGTTCCCCTGATGCCACATTAAGAAGGCGATCCAGTTTTTTTCAACAGGTTGCTTAGGAGCTCAAGGAAGCCGTCCTCAAGTGGGTATCAACCTAAGTGAGTGATGCTGCGGTGTGAAAATCGCCGTGGTTTAGGAACACGTCTTATCCCCAAGTGTCCACCAAGGTCGGTGTAAAGGTGTTTTCTGGCCAACAAAAGATATTGTACTGATTCTTTCAGAAATGAACGCTTGCCTCCTTTGCTGATCTTCGGCTTGATGCCAACTGAACTTGATCGAGAACACGTCTTTACGATAGAATTATTGGAACGCGAGTGGGCTAGGCGAGCAGAAGATCTTCTTCAGGCGGATTCTTTCAAATTGGCCAATCATCGCAACAGTGATAACATGGAGTCTCCAGCTGGTTCTCAATCTCAGGAAAGAAAAATTACTGGGCCACCCAGTTCGTCATGGATACGAATAGAGGTATAACGTCCCCACAATGCAGCACCCGCAAACCAGGAGAACACCATTCGTTTGAAGTATGAGGCTGCCTTTCATAGGAATAAGTGTGTCAGGCAGACTTCTTTACATGCACAATGGATCCATCAAGTGAAGTTGACTTCTTTAGAATAACGTTGGGCAAAAACCAATACGGGTTTCGTGAAACTCTCCCCTGCAGCAATGCCTTTCCCTTCTCATCAGTCGAGGGTATACTCTAGTATAGTTATGATGTGTTCGGCACATGTTGACGGCCAATACCATGATGCGATGGTGATCCTGACTTGCCTTCTGCAGCGTAATGAGTACATAAACGTAGAAAGATATCCAAAATAAAGCACAAAGATCGACACATAAAATGATATAACACAAATGTCGTCTCTGAATTTCGCAAATTTTCTACCCCAATCGGGGTCTTCCTTTCTAAACGTAGAAAGAAAGTATGAAGAGCTGGTGAATAAGATAAAACATGGACGCCAAGAAAGAATCTTTCGTAACATTTCGGGTCTTCCCGTCGTTCTTCGGTAAATCTGGCACAGTTCTATAAATTGAGAATGAGAAAGAATGTGTGGGCAGGATCGGAAGAGATAAGGATAATTAATCTGGCATCTTCGCTCGCGAAATACTCTCACTTCTTGTTCTTAGAATCATTCTTGAGGTAAGGAAGATGTTTATCCAATGAATTTCCGTTCAGCCAGCTAGACACGACGCCGGCCACACGACTTGTACAGCAGAGTCAGCAAGAAGTGACGGCAATGCTTTGATAGACGAAAGAAATCCGTAGGTGCGATGATTTTGCTTTTTTAAGGCACTCAAGAATATTCAGTCTGCCATTGCAATCACCTCAAGCCATTGCATAAAAACCCGGAGTACCATTGATACAGCTGTATAACCACTCAAGTAATCCATGACGCCGCCGCTGATTTTTTTCCCACTCGCCGACATCAGAAATGCATCAGAGCGAACAATACGTTTTGACTCGAGTCCCTCGCTGCCGGGATACCGATGATGATGCGGGGAAAGAGGAACTCCTTGGCGTCTGTTGAAAATGATGACTTGTATTGGACTAACGGGCTGCCAATGACGGACAAATATTGCCCCAATATATCGTCTATAAACATATCTGTGTCCAACTGATAGATCCAATCGCTGTAACGTTTTTAGGGACACTTTCCGACATGTCATTACATTTAGAGTGCGACATATTGGTCTAAGGATTTGCTGTTTGTCATCTTTCTGACACTTTCCTGTGTCAATTTGAGAATGACACACAAGGAATCTTCGATCATCACGTAAGGCGGATGGGACAGTATACCATGGTGCCTTGTTCTTGCTAGAGATGAAGAAATCCAGTAAATATTACACGCATGCGTCAGTGGCTGATAGTGAACCGTTTTTCCTCGGAGCTCAATAACAACAAATCGACTCGTTTGCAATTCTGGTGCAACATGCAGTGGTTTTGGAATCAAGACCGCCAGATTTGTAACAATGCCAAACGGCCGGACCTAACAGCAGCAATCGGCCGTTACCATGGCCCAACTAATGCAGATAAGGACAATGAAACAGGAAGGCCAGATTGATGATGAAAATAAACGCTGACCAAGATAGAGATAAGGACTGAGTGTTTGAAACGAGTGGGTTGGTGACAAACATGCAGTACACACGAATCCCTACGTGACCTCGTCAAGGTTGCACATTAAAAATCTGTTGACATCGTTGCTGGTCATCCACCCGTACCTTATTACCCAACACCAAGTAGATTTTTGTCCAGTAATTACTCGGAGAAATTGCATCTTTTTCGCAAAGGATTTCTGTCCAGGCAATCTACGGACTTCGCCAATCTGGTTCATCTTTTTATGCGAAAGGTTCTGTGAGATAAAGTAGCCAATAGCGAAGAGTTTGCTAATTCACTCAGCATCGGAATCCGACCACATTTTCCTCCATTTTCACGACCTCTCTTTATGAACCTAAAGCAATTTACCTTCAATAGGTTCTCCTTCCCCTTACCCAATTCCAACCCGACTCCATGTCATGATCCCGAGTGGCGTGCCTTGATCCTAAAATCGTCATTACATCCTGAAGCAATTTGCGTATGTAACAGAGACTTTGTACGTTACTAATGAAATTCAATTACGCACTGACAAAGGGAAGCGTTATTAAATCAAGCTCCATTGGTGCGGGGTTCGTTTTTCGTCATTATAAGGTTAGATAAGATGACGTGGAGGATTGCCATTAGAGTCAATAGGATGAAAACCACAAAGTCTACTCATCCAAGTAAATGCAAATCGGCATGGACATGATGAAGTTATGACAAGAACGAGAACGGTGGAACCTTAAAGCCAGAACCCAAAAAATCTCCGTGTCCATGTTATTACCGGTGGATCCGTGGGCGGAGGATCAATGGAGTTCCCAACTTATGAAAGTCATCAGTTACCCAAGATGCCCAAACTTCAGTAGAGGAAAAATTCGCCGCTTGAGAGGAAGAAAGAACATGAGGAGCGACTCAAAGGAGAAACTGTTTCGGGAAATCTCATTTTCTGTGGGTGGAAAAAACTCCGTACCATTTATGCCACGGTGTGTAAAAGTGTTGGCGAGTTCATTCCAGGGCCCGGTTGTTCAAAACAGCATTTGTCACTAACGTGACGTTAGTGCTATTTTGGCGTTATATCTCCATCAGTTATTGCAGTTAACGCCACGTTAGAGATAACGCCAACATCGCACAAACGGTGTTTTGAACAACCCAGCCCAGGCAGAGAAATGGAAAAAAATTCATCTGACATACTGTTGCATCTGCGCCCACTTTGGGTTCAAAAAATAGTGATTCATTATGTATTATATCCGGATACATCACCTTATAGTAATTGAGGTAAATTAGATGACTGCCGAACCATCCTTCCGCTCAGATCAAAGACATAGCCGGGGTACACCGACAGTACTAATTGCTGTATTTGCTTTGGGCCACGAGATCAGGATCTCCTCGACTGTTTTTTTTCTGTCGAAAGCTTCCTCCTTGTGTTTTTATCCCGAAAATGGAACGTGATGTTTTGTACGAGGGGAGAAAGAGTGGATGGTTGACTTTCGTTGGGGAACTGGGGTTGGGCACGTTAATCAATTTTTTTACTGAGCAGAGCTCAGGTTCAGATGCCTCCTGTAGTAGACTTTTCCATCAGGCCGATGCCACACAGCATTTTTGGCCGTGGTAAGTATGGAAAAGTCCATCTCAGGCTACTCATGTTCCTCACTTGGATGGTGTCTTTTACTTGCCCTTGCAAAGGTACAAGGTACAAGGCATCGCAGGTTACTGTCCCATGCGACGGACTGAAAAGCCAGGGATGATTAATCCCATATGGCCCGAGATTCAAACCCGGGACCTGCCGCTGAACCCGGGACCTGGCTCAGACGGATGGGCTGACAGTACTTTCTGGATTTACTGAGCAAAAGGGGTGAACTTCCGGAAGCACTATTTCGGTACCTTCTCAAGTACAAAGTAGCCGATGAAGGGGTGGGGGGGGGGGGCCGTGACAAAAAGCATGCGTGACACAATGATGGGTATGCCATGATGCAATGTTGTGTACTAATCTACTGCATCATAGTCAGCAGCACCAGGTGTTCTCTCCTCGTCGCCAGATCTTGTAGCAAAAGGTTAGAATGATCAGAGATGTTAGATCTTACAGAATAAACACGCTGATGGCGGAGGTATTCCACTCGAAGGTTTACCAGGTTTCCTTTAGAAATCTTTCTGTAAATAAGCCTCGTTCTTTCTTGCTGTGTAAGGAGTTGATTGTCATGATGTTAGACAGTGATAAGTGGAGTTACATGGTTTCTCTTAGGTTTTGATTGTCACTTTTGGGGTTCTATTGGAGCTGACTGTTCTGTCTAGACAAACGTGCAGCCAACTAATTCTCTGGGTATTGCCTGGGGATTTTGTCTGTCCTTTCAGGACAAGAATAAGGAATAATCCTTACTAATTCATTCAGAATATCTTTTCATTGGTACTTCTGTTGGTAGCATACCTTTATTTGCGCTATTACCCTTAACTCTATAAGCAAGTGTCGGCCACAGAATCAGTAAATTGGCTTTCAAAAACTATGCTGTGCAAATCTTAAGGAAAAGCAATGCTGACTATATGAATGCCAGCCAATGGCAGATATTCATAAAAGCTACCAAATGCCTTTACTTCAAGTTTTGTAGTACATTTACATTGGACCTCGCTGTGCAAATCTTAAGTATAAGCATTTGCTAACATTTATGAATACCAGCCATTATGCAAGAATAGCAAATTTTACCAACAAGCCGATGGAATACTTGACTGAAGAAACCAATACTTCGAAAAACCTGATTTCAAAAGCTTTGTCGGATTCCTTCAAATTTGATTCGCTAGACATACACCAGCACAATGGTGTGTAACTTTCTCATCACCAACTGCAGCTGCCTCCCCTCATTCTGCTGCATCTCATGCTAACCCAGCTTCCCATTCTCAAAACATAAATCTAATAATTGCCGAATAAATAAGCTAGTTCTTTGTAACAACAATAAACGACGCGACGTAAATTGCAGTAATTTGACATAACCATTGTCGGTTTATCAAGTTTGGCGCTGTAATTTGTCCATGATTGAAATTCTTATTAACAATCACACCGCCTCGCGCAAGTTTTCATTTCGCATGTTTTTCAGAAAAAAAACATAACGGTATCAGAATATTTTATGCTGCTGATGGCATGTCTGATGTTGAGCTGAGAAAGTCACTTATAAGATTTTTGCGTTGCATTGATTCAGCTTCCTTTGGGCGAGTAAAATTATTTTGATGCGATCGATAAAATCACTTATGAAATCAACATGGTACCACTCTGTGTGTCATGTGATGTGGGTAAGCTCAGTTTGTCCTTTCGCTGGTCTCAAGGACAACATCTGTGTGTCATGTGGGTAAGCTCAGTTTGTCCTTTCGCTGGTCTCAAGGACAACATCTGTGTGTCATGTGGGTAAGCTCAGTTTGTCCTTTCGCTGGTCTCAAGGACAACATCTCACATCAGTTGGAAACAACTTTTGTGACCCATCATCACAAAGTGCTAAGTCGCTTTGAAATTGGCAGGTTTAGACCAACGTTTTGTCAATTTCATTGGGCCTGTTGTCTTCGTTTATAAAATCTGAGTGATTACATTTCTTCCTTTCTCCTGGAGTTATTTTGATTCATCCTGGTTCATCATATCTTGTGCGACT
>NMRB01000213.1:260295-331740 GCA_002633025.1 Notospermus geniculatus
TGTGTGGGGTGGGGGTGGGGGTGGGGGTGGGGGGTGGACGATGAGGGTTTTTCGGGGGGTCGACGATTTGAGTTATTCGCTTGTGAACCCCCTGGTTCACCCCTTTCGAGCTGTGCATCAACCTTGCTAGCTTAGTTGGTTGCTAAACCGCCCAGTTTGTACAGGCCAATGTACACAACTAGCAACCAGCTGGCAAGGTTTTATCAATGGCCCAGCTTCTTTCTTTACGAATCTTATTCCTTAAAAGAAGCACAGCAACTAAAAAAACTAAGTAACACCATTTCTGCACGTTGCATTTTTTAATTGGACCCTCATTTAGTGTAGACTTCCATTTAGGGCGAATGCGAGGAAGAATGAATGTAAAAAAGTGATAATTGTGACTCGGAGGTTTGCTTGTCAATTAGCGCTAGCGGATTTTAAAAAAATTGTTTTTATGCCAACGGGAGTAAGCAAGCTATGTGCGTTTTTGCTTTTTTTCGTCACAAAGTAAGACCCCAAAGCAACCCTTTTCATTTGTTTTTGGTAAATGAGAAGTTCACCCAGCCATTCCAACCGATCATCCATGAAAATCGTTAACTAGCAGCTAATATGCGATCATATACGAGGGAAGAAGTTTTATGTGATCAAAGTACCTCAATTACTGATGTAAGATTCGCTATGAAAAAGAGAAAATACAAACTTAACCGGCACTGACTCCTCATAGTAAAAAACGACAGCAAGATGAATGCGATGATATAATTTTTTATTATAGCTAATAACGATACGTCCCGCCGTTGGCATTCAACGATCATCCACGAAAAACGGCTAATAACTAGCTCGTACGTTATCATTATCAGTCGTTTTTTGTGATGTTTCTAATGCATGTATTGTGTTACGCGTGTAGATGTACGGCAGAAACGATGAAAAATTATTCCTTGGAAGAGTGCCACTACGTCCAAACTCATCAAGGATTACTTACGTACTGATGGAGTTGGCGGTGCAAGTTAGTATAATTCCATTTGTTTGAGTCTCGACTGGGTCATTCAACCCGAAAGGTTTGTAGATATATAATCCGGCTTAAGTTAAAAAGCTTGGATTTATAGTGTGATATCGATTACGGTAGAGGTCATCATCCGACTTCACACTTGAACCCCAGTCTATCCTGAAACCTTTCAATAGAACTCAGATGAGCTGCTCGTTCAGCGTTACAATCTGAACATTTTTGACCATACCAGTTGATACACCAGTGGGTGGAATGAGGCAAGGTTGGCAAAGAGACAATAGGGAGTTTAGGAAATCAAACGATAAACGTTAACGTTAACAACAGCGTTACTTTTGTACCGAAAATGCAATATAAAATCTGTTTAATGTGTGTTTGACTTCTAAACCTCCCTTTAGTCCTACACCAACAGTGGGATTCGAAACAGGGATCTCATGACCGCTTTCTAGAGATCCGAGCCACTCGACCACATCCAGGCCTACCTGGGGTAGTGCGTCATTCCGTCGAACTACAGACTTCTACCCCAGGCAGCAATACCCACAACACACTGTTCAAGGTGGCTGTTCCATTTAGTTTACGTGCCAAATATTAGCCAATCAGATTACGCGTTGCAGAAGAGGCTTGATTGCAAGTTACCATGTCAGCTGTACAGTGCACTGCAATGCATCGAATCGAGGCAAGTTTTCCGAGTTATGTCTCACAAAATGCTTGGATTTCCAGTAAATTTCCGACATGACGACAAAACTGTACTTAAAATGTACAACAAAAAATATTTGTATTCCTGGAAGTCAGATTGACAGACGACGCCGCGAGTTTATAAAAGGGGCATTTTGATTGGCCACTCGCGACTAGGACGAAGCCGTGAAATAGAAATGCTGCTATTGACGCCAGGGGTATGAGTGATGTAACAGGAGGTGTAGTCACGCGATGCCCCTGGTGTGCCAGGATGCTCGACCACCGCGGCTCCGAAACTTCAGTAACTGTCTTTAAACATGGTTCCGCTTACACTGGAACGAAGTGACGGCGAGTAAGAAAGAATGCAGTTTATCAGAATTAGTCCGTTGGTGGAATTCACCTCGGGTGAACACGTCATTCTAAATGGCTCCCACTTCATAACACTATAAAAAATAAGTGATTTTGCTGTTGATAAGAAGAACAGAAAATCAAATCCTGGTCTGCCAAATTCGACTTTACAAAAACATGCAACTTTTTGAGAGGTAATCCTAAAGAAACTTTGGCTGATTCCG
This sequence comes from Notospermus geniculatus, assembly GCA_002633025.1. Lineage (NCBI taxonomy): Eukaryota > Metazoa > Nemertea > Pilidiophora > Heteronemertea > Lineidae > Notospermus > Notospermus geniculatus. Next base: position 262,522 of record NMRB01000213.1, read on the forward strand.
ATAATCCATCTACTTCGTCATTGGCGTGCAGCAATGACATGTCGTGCAAGATGGAATTTTATTTAAGCCGATTCCAAAGGTATTTCATTAGGATTTCTTGACAGCTCACTTGATACATGTAGATATCAGATTACTTATCACGCAATGGGTTTCGTGCGCGTTCTCGTAATTGTAGCTTGGTATATACATGAACTGGTATATGTAGATCGTTGCTTCGGAAGAAGACACTTAATAGTATTTAACGGGACGCACGAACGCCGACGTTATTACTCCGCGATCTGGCCTGCCATCAAAGATATCGGTACATGTATGTACACTACTTAGCAACGAGAAAGAGCTGTCAGTGTTAAAACGAAAAGTTATGATAATAATTCATGACTAAGTTACTGCATAATTAGATAAAGCATCCCTTCGAAACACTCGTAAATGAAACAGACAAGTGCATTTTCGGAGTACTTTCCATATCAGGAGATTTCTCTTGGGTATAGCTTAACATTTCTCACTTAATCTTATTTATTCTTGTTGATTTGATTAGCCTCATGCACGAACTTGTTTTCTGCAGCCATTACATCTCCTCAATCTTTTTTTAGTCAAAATTGATTGTTCAAGCCGAGATAGGTTATCTGCTGAAAGCGACATGTTTCTTTCGTGAATGAGCAGATGCCCTGCGCTGTGCTGGTGTTTCCTCTTGTTGCGTCAAGGCCAGCAGTTGTTGATATGTGTTGCCAGGAGGAAATAATTTCCTCCTGGTGTTGCCAACAGAAAATCTCTCGTTCTTGAAATACATGTATTGTAAGCTCTCATCGGTTCCTGTTGCGTTGTAAGGTCAATGTTGATAGGTGTTGCCAAACACAGAAAATACAGAGTTTAAGAGATCGTCCCGCTAACGATAACAACGTTACCGTTATTTTTTACATTGCAAATGAACGTCAGAAACAGTATTAGTGTTACTGTTAACGGAGCGATTTCTTAAACTCTCGTTTCTCTCATCCCTACTCAGTCCCTGTTGCTTTTCAAGGTCAGCGTTGATACATGTAACACAAGCACTCATTCAAGAAATATGGCGAGTCTTTTCGGTTCCTTTTGGATTGTTGACGAATAAATGTCTCATTCTAGGCATATTGCGAGCTTCTCTTCTTTCTATAGTTGACTATACAAGTCGTTCTTCAGTTCTTGTCAGAGTTGATGCACTGCAAAGTCAGCAGTGTTGATGTAATGCAAAGTCAGTGTTGATGAAATGCAAAGTCAGTGTTGATGTGATGCAAAGTTAGTGTGAATGCAAAGTCAGTGTTGATGTAATGCAAAGTCAGTGTTGATGTAATGCAAAGTCAGTGTTGATGTAATGCAAAGTCAGTGGTGTTGATGTAATGCAAAGTCAGTGTTGATAAATGAAGATGTTGGCAACTATACAGAAATTTTTTCATTCTAGAAACGTGTATTACGAGCCTCTTTTCAGTTCAGTGTTGGTATAGACGCTGACAATAGGAAATCTCTCATGATTCTAGAAATATTGCAAGTCGCTCTTCGGTGATGATCTATGATGCACGCTGGGGATGATTAGTATGCCAGGGTCGAACCTCGCTATCGGGTGGATAGCGAGGCTTTTGCCTTCTTCACTTCACACGCAGGAATAGCAGGTTGAAGTGGTTTCCAGTTATGTACCGCAGTGCTGATCTTGAGAGGGTGTTTGGTGTTGGGGTTGAATAGGTCTTCCACAGGAACAGGGCCTGGTATTGAGGCTGTTGTTCCCACTTGACTTCATTCACTCTCTCTGTCAAAACAGGAAAATGTTCCCGTTTTCGGAGAGCACTCCCTCCACTGCCTGTAGCAATGAACAACCCACTAATTATGGATATACACCCTCTACAGAATCTCCTCATTCAGCACGCCTCAGCGGAGTTTGCAGCCTTATTTAGTCGAGATTGTCACCAAGGGCGAATAATCTCTGTGTGGCTCTAGAAATAACATCGTTAGTTGAAAGGGAATGGTAGTTGCTCTTGGCGTCCAACCACGATTAGCGGTGGAGCCGCCGGCGGAGACAGGCGTGATGCTGCATTCATCCAGTTAGTGTACTTCCACTGTCACCGCCAAGGGTCGTTTGGGGGAGAGGTAAGTGGGACAAAAAACACATTACACCTCCTCATGGCCCACATGATCGATACATCGACTCGCAGGGGTATTTGCCTGTCTGCCCGGTTCTGCAGGTCCATCTGGATGTTTTTCTGCGTGAGATGATACAGCGGTGTCGTTCTTCCACCCCACTCACCGCAAACTGCTTGTTTCCCCATCACCATTTATTAGTTCCACAAGTACCGTGTCCTGCCACCATCTGTTGGTATGGTTCCCCAAGAGCCTTCTTTTTTCTTCTCTTCAGGACGACATAGTCATGTTCAATCTACTTTCCATAGCTTTGTTTCGGCCTCGTCTCTTGAGTAAACCTTGTTTTCAATCAAGTCAGTTTCTTCCTGTCCCTGACATGCCTGAGGCATCAACAGCCAATTCCATTGAGGATGACATTAGTTAGAGTTGTGTACCTTTAGCTGTTGTAGACAAATTCGTAAATCGACAACACCTACGGCATTTTCTTTCCGTCTGATGAAATGAAAGACATGGCCCGTTCGCCTCAAAATAATTGGCTTTCTTCGTGTGACTTTGAAGGTAGATTTAGTTCTCATAATGATATCTCATCTTCAATAACAGTTCCAGTCTGCCTTTCATCGGCGTGTCCTGATTCCCTCTAAACAGAGCTATTTACCATACAATCTCAATTCTAAATTTTATTCAATTATCATAGACAGCAAAGACACGGCCCCATCTTGACTTAATCGCTAAATCAGAAACTCTCAGAATGAGATTATTACCGCAAAACAACACATTAACTTGAGGCTCAAATTTGTTATAATTGAGTAAATCGGTGTATAAAATATCGCGGACTGAGGAGGTCTTCTGGTCACATGAGACCAAACCCTCATCTAATGAGTCAGCGGTAAGTTTCTCAAGCATATTGCATTACCTATCTCTTCAACGTTATCATCTCTCGTGTAATTAATCATCCCAGCAACAATTATGTGCTATATTGCTCTACAAGCTGTCGCCGCCATTTTCGTCCAAGAGTAGTTGTGATATAGTGGAGTCTTGAAAGGCAGTTGGGCTAAACCTCAGAATCCCCGATCGGAAGTGACGTTACTCAGTGACACCAAAAATTCATAAGTTTGCCTTATAAATTTTTGGTGACACACAATGGAAATCCTATTGTTCGATGCGGCTTATTCCGTCAATCGGCAACTTTTTTTTCGGCACTGGTCTGGGATCCTAAATTCGTTCCCGGAGTTTAAATACATGTAGTTCCGAGGCGTGATAAGCCGGTGGTTATCACGTCAGCTTTGCAGCCCCAGGTCCGAATCCAGCCTGGGTCATTTTTTTAAAAATCTGATACTTTTCAAAGAATAAAGCAGATCTTCTTCTCGGCGTTTGCCTGTCTTTCCTGAAAGATTGCCCAGATGAACGCCTCCATCGTTTTTCTTGTGAACTCCAAATAGCGATGCATTTACTTCTCGACTTTTTGCTGAAGACTCGGCTGTCACCTTTTCTTTAGTGTTCACAACGGTCAGATGACCGGCCCTCGCAGGAATTGAGATCATTCAATTAACTGAGTCGGGTGTGCATCGATCTTCCTGCCTGCCATCGGCATATCGACCAAACCCAACTTGCACAGCCAGCCCAGGGGAAAATCGACTGTAAGGTGATTTGGGGTAAGCCTAGTCAACACTTCTGGATATCACCTCTTGAGGACCCCAGTGTTGTGCAACTGGACAATGTCTTCTACCAGATCCTTGGGAAAGGCTTTGGCTGCTCTCATAAACTCGCATGCTTGTGTAGCAGTTGAAAAAGCCGAGGGTCCAATCTGGGTTTCGAACCCGGGACCTCCCGCTTCAAAGTCAAACGCTCTATTGACTGAGCTAAAGGGGATTTTCCGGTAGCCCGGGCTTGTAGGAGTGCTGACACTATTACACACTCCCCCTGCTTGGGAAGTTGTGTCCCCACAACTGCTTCAGGTTTCCATCCGCCAGGCATTTAATCAACTACAGACACTTTTCCAGCATCTGTAAATGCTTAACCACGTTGGACGCCAAATGTAGCAGTTGAAAAAGCCGAGGGTCCAATCTGGGTTTCGAACCCGGGACCTCCCGCTTCAAACTGCTACACTTGGATCCTACTACCCTGGCCTTCAGTAGCTCGAGAAAGATCGTGAAGCACGATGACATAAAGATACATAGTCTCTGCTCTTAAATACACATCATGTTTATTTAAGAGCAGAGACTGGGATTTATGTTACTGTTGAAATCTAGTCGAAAGAGGCGATTAAAAATTAATTGAAACTCACTGCGAGAAGAAACGGCCTCGTTAAGAATGAAAATTTTACTTGATGGCACGATTAGTGAAATGGGTAGGCTGGGAGGATAACGTGTTGTCTGTATTTAATGGTAGGTTGGCAACACCGGGCATGATGAATTGTCTCGTTATTGGTCCATTGCATGTTTGACGTATATTCTAAAATGGAAACACTTATTCTGGTGTACCGCGGGATCTCTCAGAATCGTGTTTGTAATGGTGGAAGCACGCCAAATCTGATCAGCCCGATGGTTTCATGGGATAAGTGTTTCTGATAAACATCTCCAGGGCCGTAGCTAGCTTTTTTTCGCTAGGGGGGCATTTTAAGCAAACGAGCTGACCAGACGTAGGCTTGGCCTTCGAGCGCCAAAGGGACCTGTTTTACGGGGGGTCCTCCCCCAGAAAAATTTTGAAAATTAGAAGCTCTGAGATGTTATTTGAGGTCAATTTCCTGCACTCTGAGACACGAACAATTCTGATCTTTTATCCCATTTGATTTTGATGAAAAAAATTTTTTTTTGAACAATTGGCCTGGGGGGCATTTGCCCCCCCCCCCTGTCCCTATGCTAGCTACGGGCCTGATCTCCTATTTTGATTCTATTGATCATACGAACCAGGAAATATGCCTTGGGATTTGGCTCTTAACGGATTCAAGCACTTGAGGACGTTGAACTGGTATTGTATCAGATTTTTCCGTCAGGGCCGAAGCCATAGCATTATAATTGGCCCTGGTAAGTACGGAAAGGCCATCTCAAGCTACTCATGTTCCTCACTTGGATGGGGCCTTTTACTTGCCCTTGCAAAGACACGAGGTACAAGGCGCCGCAGCTTACTGTCCCATGCGGCGGACTGCAAAGCCAGAGTTGATNTCAAAAGAGGTGTATGATTCCATCTAAGGGCAATACTTTAATACTTTGCAACCCATTACACGAAGGCACATCTAAAGTGTACGTTTCGGGTAGATCTAAAATAACCTACAATGACATATAAAACCTGGAACGAAGGAAACATTGGGAATCCGAGGTTCGTTTTGAACTCGAGGAGGGATCGGCATGGATTTCCGGGAGACCGGTATCAAAGTGCATTTAAAAAAAGATCGCGTCTGTAAGGAAATATTAAGTTTCATGTTGACTCGGATATAAATCGCGACGGAGTCGATTTGGCGCATGCGTCGTAGGTGTTCAGACACATGCTGCAACTGTGATGTCTGCCCACTCGTGTCGACTTTATCGTTTACCTTTTGGTGACAAAACCTTGATTCACTGCTAAAACTGGTGCGCCATTGGCTTCAGTTAACGGTGATGTTGGATGGCCACACTCAGAGTCCGATACGGAGTTTGAATGGGGACGATAGCTGACTTTTTCAATAGGTGTCACTAGTGGTTAAAACTATTGAAATGAAACTGACATCCCAGTCCTGATCAATTTCCCACACAAAAGGCGTCCATTGTATTAGAACCGGGTTTCGCTGTGCTGCCCTCTATCGAGCTAGGATCCCCATTGATTGGCAAAAGGGTGAATCGTGAGATATTGTTCGGCGTAAATCTAAACGCTGTTGAAAGACACATCAATGTACATGCACTACATATACGTGCAATGCACTGCATGTGGCCTACATGCACTCTGCCTCAACGCAACAACTTTTGGCTTCCCCTAGATTCAAGTCGAGAAGCCATCTCCTCCATTGTTCCGTACATCCTTTTATGGCGGTAGAAGTTGTATGAAAGAACGCCCACGGGATGTCGGATTTCCTTTTTGTTTGAAATTTTGTCGAAAATCTTCTTTCCTGTCTAAAATATTTCATTTCAATAACGAAGGCGAGCGTGTTCTCCACGGGGTTCTATTCTCCAGTGCCTACATGTATATCATTACTTGTGGAATAAAGGCTTTTTCAGGTTATATCATGTATGTGTGGGCGATAAACTCCAGTAACTCGTATAACAGTACGATATCAGCCCTGGAAACCAATAGAAGATCCCCCCTGGGCGGTGCTGCCTCTGTTATGCATTTTACCATCAGGCCGGTGATGGTTACCAGTATACCACTAGAACTATAAAATGCGATGGGCCTAGAGCAAAAGACTTCAGCATTACGCGAATGGATCGAGCCATTCACCACAGTTTCTTTGACAGCTCACGGTCTTCTGCGCCATTTCACAACAAGCGTCGAAAGTTTTTCCGATACACCCATCCACAATTTGGTCTGTTGTACAAAGGACGGTTATTGGGGAACTTTTAGATTAGGTTTGTAGCGAGGTAATAATAATGAGGAACCCGCGCGCCGGAAATCCCGACAGGTCGGCGCTGCGAGCAGTGCGACCGAAACGACGTCATTGACGTCGTTTTATGTGTTGACGCTACGTCATGAAAAAATCCAATGTACATTTTCTACAGGAAAAATGAGTTAAAGACGTTGCCGAAATCGTCATCTGTGTCTTCATTTTAAGGAAAAAAGCATTGCAAAATTGCAGACATTTTCATCTGCTACAATATGGTGTAAATTTTAATGCGAGGTGACCGAAACGAAAGGGTGATTTTCACGCCAGAAATAAATGGAAATAACGTTAGAAAAACTAAACTTGGGTCGCACCGCTCACAGCGCCGCGTCGTGACGTTAGTTCCTCCGGTTCCCCATTACGCTTTAAATAGCGCTTTCGACTGTACTACAGTCTCAAAACTCCTGAAATCTCCAGAAACCTGTATTTTCTGGGAAACTCAAGAAACAGCTCACTTGATCCTTTCTTGTGAGCTGAGAGTGCAAAGTGGCGATTTGACCGGGAATCGAACCCGTTACCTCTCGATTTCGAGTTAGACGTTCGACACGTCCTGCGCCACTGCACTCCCGAGAGCCGTATACCCATTCTAAACATTATCTGGCGGATGTTGAGCCGCGAATCCCCGCGAACTAGAATGAAATGGTCCATGGGCCATGTTCATACCTCTCTCTGTCATTACACTATTGTGTCCAAAGGGGTGAGCACATGGTCCATGGACCATTTCATTCTACGTAGTTCGCGGGGATTCGCCCGTAAGGCTGCTTTTCCACGAGACGTTTGCGGACGCGGTTTCGGTGGCGGGAGCGGGTGCGGGTGAAACTGCTAATGGGAATACGTTGGTTCGATTTTTTCCACCTGCGCCCGCCTCCTATTCGCGCCCGCAAACGCCTCGTGGAAAAGCAGCTTTAGTCGCCACAGTGTGACAGGGGCTTTAGGGAGGTTCAAATTGTGAAGAAAGAGTTCTACTTACTTCTGAATAGAGAACAAGACAGCCGAAAAGATTGATGTAGAGGAGACCGGGGCTCGATGCCTTCATAACCTGAAAAGAGAAAAAAAACAGATCGAATCAAGTCTTGATGAGTCTAAATCTCTAATCATAACTTGCAATGAGATTGAAAAAGAATCTGATTCCATCGATTACTTTGTGTCAAGAAGAGAATCTTGAAAGATGTATTGATCTCAACCGTGTGCTGCAATAGGTTCACAAGCCATACAACCGTAGTAACCGCTAGTTCCTTCCTTGAGTCGATACCGCTTGTTATAAGGATCCAATAACCACAATCTTGCTGAGTGGTTTGTGACATACCACTGAGACTCGATTAATATCTACTTTCCTGCGGTAAACACTTGTCCGGGCGAAGAAAAGGCTGATATCGGAACATATTAGGTCTACGCTCTTAAATAGCACTTTGCAATGAAGCTGGATTTCTGGTTTATTACAGCATACCCAACCGACAAGTCTGAATTGCAAAGGCACAAGGTAAACACAAGGCGTACGATCTCGAGCTTGTTGCTGCTCGGATCAAAGGGCCAAGGCGTACGATCTCGAGCTTGTTGCTATTCGGACCAAAGGACCAAGGCGTACGATCTCGAGCTTGTTGCTGTTCGGATCAAAGGGCCAAGACGTACGATCTCGAGCTTGTTGCTGTTCGGATCAAAGGGCCAAGGCGTACGATCTCGAGCTTGTTGCTGTTCGGATCAAAGGGCCAAGGCGTACGATCTCGATCTTGTTGCCATTCAGAGCAAAGGGCCAAGACGTACGATCTCGAGCTTGTTACTCTCTAAATTCCGACGAGTGAAATTCACTCATTTGGAGTGAGGCAGGGACCACTCCATGAAGTCACTCCATTAGAGTAAAAGTCGCCACTGTATATATTGGCATTAGAAGCAACAAAACACTGTCTCTCTAAAAATGCAAAAATATTTTTTGGATTCTGAGAGAGAAAATAGGGCTGGAAGTATTTTTGTTGCATCTAATGCCAATACAACAGTGGAGCCTTTCACTCTAATAGAGTGACTTCATGGAGTGGTCCCTGCCTCACTCCAAATGAGTGAATTCCACTCTTCAACATTTAGAGAGNGTATACCATGGAATTGATATATTCGACAAGATCCCACTTTTTATGAAATTGCCAGATCTGAAGGAATATTCACCCAGAGAGACGTGGCTGGCTTCAACTTATTTTGTCATGGATGATGACAGTATTTGATTACCAAGACTTTGTGTAGAATCCACCACTTTTGCCTCAAAAAGAAGCATCAAGGAGCTTACAGGGTACGATAGGATCTTCAGCAATCGATTCGTGAAAAACTGCTTTCTCAAAGGAGGTGCTTTGCAGATTATCGCAAGGCAAAGCTTTATCCCTCAAGCCATAAAAAGCAAAAACTCTGGACTCCCCTGTTGCCAAACAGCATCTTGCCATTAGGAAATTGAAACAGCACTGGTGTAAAGCTGTCCTTTGCCCAGCGAGACCGGCTAACGGCTATGGGGATGTGATAAACACGGGGAAAAACCTTCAGGAGAACCGTCTTAGCGGCCAAGAGCATTCAATCAAAGGACGATGACTATGGTGAGGTTTCGTCGCCAGCGCAAAAAAGATGGGCTCTCAGTCTCTCGTGGTCAGTGATTGGGCTTCGAAGCGTGACTCAGCAATACTGTCATGTCAGCAAATAATGTACTGTGAGAAGCTGTGAGGAGAGCTGCTGGACCATTGGTTGCCAAGAACAAGCTCAGTAAGTACATATGGGAAGTTGTCATTGATGTTCGTGGTGCGGTATGCATCATCGCCTTTACAAAGAGTATTACGGCTGTAGGATTCAGTTTGTTGACCTGAGGCAATATGCGGTGTTGTCACGTAATTCAGCGGAATACGGACCTACTGGTGGACGGTTACAATAACAGTATTGTACTGTATTTGTACCTGTCCATCAGGGCCGAAGCCAAGGCATTATTTAGTTGCCAAAAACCAAGGCAAGTATGGAAGAGGCCATCTCAAGCTGTTCATGTTCATCACTTAGATGGGATCTTTTACTTGCCCTTGCGAAGGTTCAAGGCATACCGGCTTACTCTCCCACGCGACGGATGTGAAGAGCCAGGGATAATTAGTCCCGTGTGGGCCGGGCCGTATTCGAACCCTGGACCGCTTGAGTATTTTAAGCGGACGTGACAACCACTCGGCTATCAGGGCAGTGAAGATATAGACAAGAAAAAGACGGGGTCAGCTCCGAGTTAGCCGTTTGTCCTAGACCCCCCGTATCTTAACAATGGTATTGTAAATCACATGGTCATCATCCCAATCATTTCATAATAACATGCATTAGGGAAGAAATTGGCAGTTTGTGGAGCGACGAACGATAACAACACACGCATCATTAGGAGCTAATCCGTGTGTCTAATGTCTAATGGTCATCAGGTGGTCAGGAGAAGACAACATGTCATATCCAATCAGCCACTGACCAATACTCGTGCCACGAAAATCATGTAATAGGCACTCAACAGTAGGGTCGCTGTTCGATTTCTTCCCTTGGTGGGTTGATCGATAGGCTGTATCAAGACCAAGTGAAGGTAATTTGATCCGTATCAGGTAATGTAATTCGATCTTTTGCGGCTAGACCTTGCCGACAGACAAAGACTCATAAGTCTGGACGTCCCAGTGGGGATACAACTGTCGCCAGTCAGGATGTGACTATGAATATGTCTTTCGGTATCACCTCTCGATGGTTACAAGGGAATGCGGAACGACCAGAGCTTTTCTACACATTGTAGTATTATACACAAAATCGTAGTTGAAGGTCAGAGAGATCTGGCATTGCCAGGGTCCAGCTTCTGTTGGTGATGGTCGGCATTGCTGACAAAACAGGTTGTTGATATCTTCGAATCGAAGTAGCCTATAGACACTGACGCTTTTGATATCCAACAGAAAGCAGAAAGAACGACACACAAAATGATATAAAAGGAAACGACGACGCTTTTGATATGATAGATCCCAGAGGCAAAGCCAGGTCTCTGTGACCGAACAACTGCAGTGTGATTTTGGTGAACCTGTATATTCTTTGTACTGGTAATCAGGTACAGTACCACACTCCATCGCTCTCAAATTTTGTGGTAACACCAAACTGAAGCATGACAACGGCACAAACGACACCACTGGAATAATAGGGAGGTTTCGCAAGCGCCCGGTTAGGCCCTACGACGACGTTTATCTATTGTGTGGGTATACCCAAACAATAGATAAACGTCGTCGTATGGCCTAACCGGGCGCTTGCGAAACCTCCCTAATATCAGCCAACCAACACCTGTTGCTAAGAGTGACCCTGACAGTAGGCTGGTATCAGATGGAGCGCTCAAACCTGGAAGACGAGACCTTGAAATCTAACAATACCGGAAGAAGCGACACATTGACCATGGCAGTCAATTAAGTGCGGTGTATTGGCTGATAGGTCGATCAGCGAGTCTATTATATGACACGATCCCCAGTAAACCCAATCGGCTCGTGATAGATTCCCAATTATCTGAACAAGGAGTTCACTGGAGCAGGATATCTAGTCTGTGTCAAATACATCACTTGAGCCGCAAGGTCGCCAGGAGATGCACGGAGGAGGAAGTAGAAGATTGGGGTGGGGCGGGGGGATTCTTGCGAATCCACACCGAATCCGCTGCACTTCCCTGTGGCAAGTCCAGTCGTGAGTCCATGTAAAGCTGCATCTACCATTATGAGGAGTCGCTTGCCCTTTACTGTGGGTTGCCGACGGTTTTGCATGCCAGGGCCATTCCTTGAGACACTCTTCACATCCGCGTCCAGCTGCACTTTCCCAGACAACTCCAGTCTTGTGCCTAGGTAAAGCTTGCTCTGTCAGGAGTCACCTGCCTTTGCTGTGGGTTGCCAAGGGTTTTGTTCGGCAGGCATTTCGGGCCCATTCCCTGAGACACTCTTCACATCCGCATCCGGCTGCACTTTCCTATGGCCAGTCCACTCTTGTGCCTTATACGTGAAGCTGGATCTGCCGTTATCAGGAGTCACCTGCCCTTTCCGTGGGTCGCCAAAGGTTTTGCTCGGCCAGGCATGCCAGGGCCATCCGTTCAGACACCAGTCAACCGACGTCACCTGATTCGATTCCGATTCGCTTCACCTGCTTAGTAAATTCTATCAAATCATCGGAAAGCAATTATTGACTTTCCCAACTTTGAGGCCGCCAGCAGGAAATTAGGAAGGCCGTTCTCATTTGCTTCAAAAGTTTAATCTAAATGATAGTCAACTTGATTTAAATTCGCCTGGCTAGACTGGATCTTGCATTTGTTACTTCCACCCGGCTGCCTATGAAAACAACGGCTTCAGCCAAAACTCGAGCACTGTACATGTACATCATGTATTTCAGTGTATTCTAAAAATTTGTGGTTGTACGAAAGAATGATTGGCTGATTCGATGACCCTCAAACCACAATAGGGTTTTTTCACAGCGGGCACTGCTCTATTCATTGGGAATGCTGATCCTTTGTATTGCGAGATTTTGACAATAGGGAATGCTCAGTCACAGTGAAAAAAGCCTAAAGTGAAATGCGCAGTATAAAAGGAACAATACGAGCATTATGGTGAAGGACAATTGGAGCATTTTTTACTGGATTTCAAAGGCTGTTAATCAGCTTTGTTCCTTGTATGTTGTAATATTAGGGAACAATAGAAGAAAGGAAAGGCCTTTGAATATGCGGCATTTTTAGCTGATGGGTTGGATAGATCGCCGCTTCATAGCCACGGCAAGAAGGTCACACACTTCATAGTCAACACANAACACGTCGCCTGTCTGACATGGAGTGGCTACCACATCTGATTGATTTTGACCGAAGACGGCGACGAGATGAACATCAACTGTGTGCGAAACACCTTCGAGAAGCCATCAGTCGCAGAGGGTGAAAACATACTGTACAATGTATGTTCCACAACGATACCGTATTGCAGTGGCTGATGAAAGTTTAGAAGATTGATTTCGAGAGATACGATATTACGCGTAGGACAGAAATATCGCGTTTCCGGACCTATTTTATCTGATAGGAGAAGTTCAACCTTGATGATTTTTCTGATCAACTTCGTAGCCAGCAATGGTTCTGACACCATCTGTTAGATTTTCCACACAGTTACGTGTGTAGGCCTATCGGGAAAATGGAATTAACTGCATGCAGTCAGACACGTCGACTGACACGAAAGGGAGTTCTTTTTGACCTGTACTGCCCGGCAACCTTATTTGCTTTTTGGTGTTGATGTTTCATTAACGCGTCCGTCTTTTTGACCAGATTGAATTGCAGAACTGGAGAAATTGTCCAGCAGTGCTCTAAATATTTTCAAATGTCAGTTTTGTGAGAATGATTTGGATTTTGAGTTTTTAGGATCGAATGGTGAATGTCCCGAAATTTATCAAAATAAACTTCGGATCATTCATTATTCAATCCACCACACCCATTTGCCTTTTGTCCAGCGCTGAGAAAAACTAATTTAAGCCGTGAAAATGAAAGTTTCTTTTTTCAGAAAATTTTTGTGACGACTTTCCATCTTTGTTCGAAGACGCCGTTTATACCTAGTTATACCGATAATATCACCACGCATGCAAATCGAAAAATGCCGCAGCTAAAACGTGCCAAGTAGTGCCTGGGTCCGACAATTTCTCCATGATCAACATGATGATCAGACATAATGGAGGGAGTGAATGTGTTACAATACTGTTATTTTTCGGAGTCTGTTACAAGATATGTTATTCGCACGTATTTCTCGCGGATAGAGTTAAATCTTTGGCATCTGGATTATGCCCGATGTCTTGCTTTCCGTCATCCACCTTGTTGAGATGCTCATCAGTAAATTCTTTGGAAGGCAAATCTCCGGGCTTTTCTTTCGATGCAGCCGAACGCGTCTGTGAATTTCAAACATATTCGACCGTGTCGAATCGGAAAACGATGCAGGATGGTGTGTATAAGGTGTGGATAAAGAAGGTACCTTTGCAAGTTTTGTGATAAGTGTTGGTCCCGTGTAAATGGCAATGATACATGTGAAAATTCCATTTGGTAATATGTATGTATGAGGAGACTTGAGAAACTAGTGGCTATATCACCTCCGCTTAGCAAGCGGCAGGTCCCGGGTTCGAAACCAGCCCGGGTGATCCCTTGCTCTTCATGTCCGTCACATGGGGCAATTGGCGCCTTGTGCCTTGTGCAAGAGCAAGTAGAAGACCCCGTCCAAGTGATGAACATGGGTAGCTTGAGATGGCCTCCTCCGTAGTTACCAGGGCCGATGATGTTGTGTGGCTTTGGCGGAAAAATCTAATACAAGTGCAAAAAATACAGATGTGTAAACGGGAAAGAACGTTTTAGAATGGCATCTTGTAACATAGTATAAGTTTTCTCAGTTGCAAATGAGATTGACTAACAATGGTAGTAGGTGTCATTCTTATCCTGAATTCCCATTGTATCTGTGATTTTTTGTATCAATTAATATCAATCTAAACTTTTCTTTGCGAAGGAACTGCTGGGGGCAGGTGAGGTACATGTACACAAAGAGGACTCCAAAAAATGTTTATAGCTGAATCTTTTTACAATCGTGTCGCGGGTGATTGTCACATCGCTGAAAGCCAATACCTGGCGCAATGCACGCTTGATATCAGTTGGCTGAGAGTATAAGAGACGACATGGAGATGGGTTAGGCTGTTATGCTCTCCTAAATACGGATCAACCAGGAAGCTACACATTCAGCCAGGAACTCCCACTCCTCTTGCAAATGAATCAAAAGATACACACAACTGTACATGTATTCAAATCATCGCTTGCAAATCTTTGCTTTTCAAACTCGCTGTTGAAAGGGAGCATTCATGAGAAGCATTTCCGTTCCGAAAGCCCTAGAGGAGTGGGTTCTAAAGGAAAAAGTTACGAGGTGGCTAATTCCCTGTCATAGATTTCGATACCGGTATACCTTCATGTAGCTCAGATAGCGAGAGTGGTAAACTCCCTAAAATCACATTCAGTGCCTCAGTCCGTCGCGAAACTGGTGTCACTATGAGGGTCAACATTGACCAAATATGGTTACTTCTGCATGTCGGGCCTTCGTCAGAGGATGCTTCTATACTACATGTAGCTCAATGCGACTGGAAGTCCAATGAGAATAGAGGCTGGTCAGGAACGTCTGGCCTGTCAGCGTTAAAAGTTGAAGTATTCCTTTCAGGTTCTAAACGAAGGGGTAATTACGTCCTTCAAAAACATCTCTCAGTACCGACGTCAAGTGCTGGGGAGAGGTTAGCGAGGATAATGTACTGCTGTAAAAGAGATGCGTTCCTTGTATTTGAATATTGTCTCACGTTCAACCAAGGCTACCCACCATATCGGTTCTTCACCTATGCACCTTCCCTGGATTCAAAACCAGAAGAAGTCGGCATATTCACGAGACGCGTGGTTGATGTTATATGCCTTCGTCACAGGTTCATTGTTTTTTACCAAGATGCAACGTGTTCTCAAACCGTTCCCAAAGTAGTTGGTTCAAACGGTTCGTACGTTTCTGATGTTAAGGCCAGCAAGCTGCTGGTAGGGTTTTTTGGACGAACGCTTGTATCCCCGGATGAAACTCGTCTCCTGTTGCTGCTGATGCTACCTAAGAAGGACAAGCAGAATTCAAAATGTGTCTACAGTGGGTCTAGCGTGGTCGTCTTCAACATTTCCGAAGACGCAGCCAGAAGGACTGTTTCATTCACGCAAGCCCAAAGTATCATGTACGTCAAAAACGTTAAAGGTATGTGGGTCACCCCAATCTGGGCGGACAATGACATCATCGTCTACAGAGCTAATCCAAGTCGAATCTATCTTTTCACTCATTCCAGTTCTTATCGTCGAAAAATTCTTCTCAGGGACAACTACCCGTCGACTGTTTTGTTCGCATGGGATTACACCAATGGAGCAATAATCTCTAGAGAAGGCAGCCTTCCGATGCCTTTGTATCAACTAAAATATATTTCCGACCCAAAGACAGGGTTCAAGCTGCTAAGACGATTTCTCTTCCGCATGGAGTATGGGTATAGAATCTTTGCTGCTGATCCGTATGGGTACCTCTTGACTGCTTCTGAACCAAAAGAAGATAGCCAGTGGCTAACTATTGCGCAATATCGATATGTACTTTAGGTCATGCTGG
Organism: Notospermus geniculatus; assembly: GCA_002633025.1. Taxonomy (NCBI): domain Eukaryota; kingdom Metazoa; phylum Nemertea; class Pilidiophora; order Heteronemertea; family Lineidae; genus Notospermus; species Notospermus geniculatus. The sequence continues at coordinate 278,344 of NMRB01000213.1, forward strand.
TCGTAGGAGGAGCTAAACAGGTGGATTTGTCGTCTGAAATAATATATCACCAGGACACCGATAACATTCTTAGTGTGCTACATGCAACCCCTGGAGAAAAATGGACATGATATTTTTCCGCGATGAACAATCAGTAGACGTATCAGAAAAAAATATTATTGGACGTCTGTTTGTCTAAACACAATAGGGTGTTTTCGCAATGCCCCAGAAACGCCAACGCGAACGCCAAACCCATTGTTCGATGACGAAGAGATGAGCACCGAATAAAAGGACAGACGTTCGCGTTGGCTTTTCGGGGGCTTTGCGAAAGTTCCCTATTGTTGGGTTCCTCCCTGAAACCATGGAGGAAGTCAGTGTGATTCCTCCATGCTGAATCTACATGGATATATAAATGTCTTACCTTATTTTTTCTATACTTGAGCGCAACAACAAACACGACGAGAACCCCTGCCATACAGAAGCACGTGGCAGTCAGCAGCACAATTTGAATCGTTCGCATCGGTTGTGACGTCATGTGGTATCATCTGCGCATGTCTAACTCTTTAAGTTCCGTTTGTTGACTCGGGTAAAGTGTTTCTTTGGCGACGATGTGGGCGGTGACGACTGCTTTATCATGGTCCAAAAATGCATTCCTCTCTGACGTCACTGCAACGATAAACATGTGCTTGCATTACATTTTTGTGAGAACAAAGAACATTTTTTGTAAAAATATAGCCTTTAATATTTTGATATACAGAGAATTCTCGCCAGTACCGTCTTCCCGTGCTGGCTGTACAGCCTAACGAGCCCCGTACATTTCGCGGGCCCACAACAGGGCTTTCGGTTGAACTGGGTAGGCATTTATCGCCTGTCATCATACACGCAATACATGAGGCGTCCTCGATAATATGGGCATGAAGACGGTATTGACTCCCTGTATCCTGTCAAGTGTAATAGCCTATTGTGGGAATGATGATGTGCAGTGCCAAGCGCACCATAAGTAATCACCAATTCAGCTCGCTTTTATTTCGGCTTTAGGTCGTCAAAAGCTTTGAAATTTATCTCGAGTTATAATGAACACGTGGCTGTCCCTAGACTATCCTAACAGATAAATGGCGCTGTCGCTTGGGAATGATTCGTCATTATCTTATCAAATATTCAGCGAATTGTCGGTCTTCTAGACTACATGTCGTGAATAGTCAGGAGTTTCTTCAGCGCTTCCCAATACATCTCATATTTATAACCGTCGGCATCTCATCCGGAGCGAAGCAATAAAAGTATTCATTTTAATTGTTCAAAATTTTTCCTTCTGCTGATTTGTTTCAATTGTGCATCCAGGGTATCCCGTATTAGACTGAACTCAAGCTGTTCTGGGTTCGGGAAGCATGTGCCGCCAACTGCGACAGTATTTAAAGGAGCTGTGCGTCCAAGTTGTAAACACTCACTCACTGGTTCTCTATCCACACGACGCCTGCGGTGCTGCCACCTATTGTCGGTGATATGTACTGACGTGAATATCGTGAGTGAGTTGCATCGGACCGGGAACCAGTCTAACGATCACGGGGCGCTACTGGTGCTGCCACCTGCACGAAGGAATAAAACTAGTTTGCCGACCATGTTTGCAAACAAACCAGCTTGTTTACAACTTCGGCGTCTAACTCCTTTAAGAGGCCATCTCAAGTACTCATGTTCCTCACTTGCCTGGGGGTCACTCGTCTACTTGCCCTTGCAAAGGCACAAGGTACAAGGCACCACGGCTAACTATCCCCACTGTAGCATATCAACTGGTTTTGCCTGTGGATCCTAAACATTTTATGGATACGTAAACCGCACATTGATTTTTGTGCGTCTATATCCTCAACAATATTGTTCGTATAACACCTGGAGCAATTTTCCTCATTGATAGCACCATCCCCCTGGTGTAATTAAATTTCTTGGCTATTATCAGCAGCTGCAACCTGTCGCACGGTGATAATGACTGCCATGGTCGCCTATGGTATCAGATGCATCTATCACATAATGTCAAACACAATTAGAAGGTGCCGTCTATGCGCGACTGTCGGCTCTTTGCGACACGGAAAGTGTCGCTCGAGCATTGGGAGGCTGGGACCTTGTAGCCCTACGACAAGGGTCCAGACTGGCCAGGTCTTAACTTCCTATTCCTTGCTATTCAGATATCAAGTGGCAGGAGGCCTGTCAATGCACATTTGGACACTTGTATAGCTGAAGCCAAGGTTGCTTATTCACGAAGTCTCTCGTACGATTTGTGGGAAACCTATTGTTCACTATCAGCCTGACAAAGGATTCCGTACCCTTTTAGATGCGGGGGCTTTGTGGACTCACAAGGCGGGTCGCTGTAACTCTGTACTGTGCGGCCTCAGGAGGCTGAGGGAAGAAAGTATATAAGCAAATAATGGACCAAAGGCGTTACATTTTGTGGTGAACATTCACCTACATGTAGATGTGCAGGAATAACTGCTACAAGTTGCGTTATTTGTATTACACATGTAAGTCGAGATGGGATTCTGGACAAACGAGAAGGGGCGTTGTGGCCGCACTCACTGGGCTGAGTGCCTTGCTGAGGGCATTGACCGTCTACTTCTATGCCACATGCTAAAAACGTGACACATAATGACCAAAAGGCATTGCCTTTGTGACGATCATTCAACCAGCCTACAGTTGCAGGAAATAACTGCCACTGACTTTTCACGACTTGTACATGTAAAGCCAAAGAAGCTAAAGGTTGCTGTGCCCGTTCTTCAAACGGCAAGTCGGAAATGTGTGAACAGTGCTTTTAGCAGATTTCCGGAAAAGGGATCCCATAAAAATCGGTGCATTCAATCATTCTATTGTGACATCAGATTCGTGACGATGTCGTTGACGATGGTTACCGTTTCTAGAATGAGGTATTCTGCTTCCAAATCTATGAGTGCTCGTTCTAGTATAACTGGCATCGCGGGAAATACAGAATTTAACGGCAGTTCCACACCAGCCTTGGAAAACGCCCCGGGGAACTTCATCGTAGATATGGAATTTTAACTGTTCGAGTTCATTGTGTACCAGGGTTGATGACTTCCGTTGCTCCCATTTCAAATTTTCTTAAGTGCCGTGAATATCAATCTCATTACTACGTGCCCGAATGAGCTGACGCCGAATTGCAAGATGGCTGAGAAAAGCCATTGGATTAATGACTTGATTTGACTGATTATATCATTAACGTTGCAATAAGGCCACATAAAAAATACTAAGTTTAGCGTCCCCTCCCGACCTGAAAAATGCCAAGACCCCTGAATTTTTTTTGTAATGCATTTTCCATTAAAAAATTGCCGACTCTAAAATTGGAAAATTAAAATTTTTAAAAATTTGTTTCTGACCTATCTTTTCAGCTAAAAGCTACTAAAAATAAAAATAAAAACCTCCCTCCCGACCCTGAAAAACTAAAGTGCCCGGACGCTAAACAAGTATTTTTTTTATCCCTGATAGCCTAGTGGTTGTCACGTCCGCTTGGCAAGGAGTCCCGGGTTCGTATCCAGTCCGGGCGATGTGGGATGTACTGGTATCATCCCTTCTTTACGTCCGTCGCATGAGACAGTAGTGATGCATTGTGCCTTGTGCCTTTGCAAGGGCAGGTGAAATATCCCATCAGTGGTTATTGGTTGCTGTTTCAAATGGAATCCTTGATCTGCACTGAGTGATTCTGAAAAGTACGTCCCCGAGGAGTGTTTTCTTGCAAAGTTCTGCGTTGGAAGAATGATTCTGTAGTTGTGTGGGTTGTCGCCGAGGTGGGGATTTAGGTCGGGATTGGCATATATCATAGTGACTCCAATTACAACTGTGTTATTAGTCACCAAGCCTGCGGATTAACATCATTAAGAAGTTTCGCCTTTTGCTCCAATGATACGTGACGTGGAAGCATCGAGCATCCATCTCACACCGCCCATGCAATTCCCCCACCCCGAACTTTTTCTATCATCCATGCCTCAATCTCCTTAATGCACTCGCGATAAACTGAAGTCGATATTTCACAATCAAAAACGTCGTCCGCATATTACGTCCTTCACATCCAGGAAATACCAAATGTTACAGGCGGCTGGCCAGCCCAGACGTTAAACTAAGAATAGCCCTATCGACTCGGGTTTGATAGATGGGGCTTGAAATAGTTCTGCCCACCGTCAGTACTAGATGTGATTAGTTCATAACCTTGCTTATCGAGTTATTCTGACCGCTAACTTATTTGGCCGTGATTTCACTGGTCATTTCGGCGTTTGTCTGATGGTCAGAGCTTCTGGTTTGGGGTGAAGGTGACCATGCCCCAAAGAAAAGAAAAACGCAGTTCTTGGTTGTAAAGCACATTGAAGAAGTCAATATGGGCCAGAACTGCCAAAATAAACAGTTTTAATGGTTACTTTTACATCGTAATCGCCCACGAACTCAAAAACTAAGCCCCGCACAAATTTTGCCCAATGGCCTAGTGTACCATGTGCACCCCACCATGCATTCGGTAAAATTTCTACGCGAGATGTACATCGGTTTCAGAGGTGAAAGTGTGCGTAATTCACCTCTGGGGACGAGAATGGTCAGAGCCTTTCAATATTCAACCACTGTCCGTAACTCATGAATCGCGTAATTTAAATCAAACCCATTAGAGAGCGTCCTCGCGAGACTATAGTCTGCTGATTTGTTCCCCTCTCAGGTTTACCCAGCCATTATCTTTATATCCCTAGTGATGTACAATTACTACTAACAAGGAGAGCACTTTTGGGAGAAAGGAAACGGAATACCTATAAGAATAAGAGGAAGTACGAACAATGCTAGACTTCCACCGTAAGAAAGGGTTCCGAGTGTGGTACATGTTCGTCTAAAATGTTCGGAACGGGTGGGCATTTCAAGCTAGAAATTGTATTTTGAACGGATACCCTTGTTGCATCCTGAGGTAATCAGTGGTTCTTGATGTTCGCTCCCTTTCTCCTCGAGTGCTGAGAATCTCTGATATTAGATAGATAGATAGATAATTTGAAGCTTCATAACCCGTTTGGGTTATCTTAAGCTTATGTAGAGTCTGCCCTGGCATAAAGTACAAGGGACCACGGCTTTTTCACATGTCCTGGCCGGGGATCGAACACACGCACCGACCCTGTTACATGTAGGATTGAAAGTCAGGCGTGTACCGCTCGACCACCAAGCCAGGACAATATTAGGCCTCCACAGGATGCCCATGTCGTAGAGGCTTGTTAATAAAGCAGCAGAAGTGAGATTAAAAGCGTTAAGAATAGCACAAAGTTGCTCGCAATATTTATTTTCGCGATATTGGGAATTCTTCAGAATCTGAATGCCAAGCACCCACACGAACAAGCCGGGCCAAAGAAACAACATGGCTTTCGTGTCGGATCGAATTACACCAAAGCATACCGAAACGCTTTGAAATCAACTGCCCATTAGAGAACAATTGTGCTTAAGGAATGATCTTGCTAACAGAGTGCACTGATGGCGGTTTCTCGCAGAGATCACAGCAAACAATCATGTACTTAACCAGAAAGAACGTTCCTTTCACCTTAGAAGTTCTTTCACCAACATTGGAGCACTAAAGTGATATTGATATCAAAATTCCCTGGAGGCTTTCGGTCGACTACTGTTCTCCGTCTAAAAAACAACACGAGTCGAGTTTGGGAACCAAAACAATGATCATCCATTTTAGGTGATTGCTTACAACATCAGCTACGAATTGGCCTCAACTATTAGAGACGGTCTTTCACGTTTTATGTTATGTCTTTGAAATCCCGATACTTCAATTCACTCCCGACTTGAAAAAATGACACCAGTCAATACGAACCTTACGAATTGTTAAGTTTCAAATGTTGCAGCAAGCAGCCTGGAATATCAATCTCTTTATTGACAAGAACACAATATTCGTTTCACTTTTCGAAACGGTATTGACTTCAGCTTTGACATTTTAGCTTTCAATGATATTGGACCAGTTAACTCTTGATTTGAAACAAACTTTCTTAAGTAACGACGTTTTTTGTGTCAATTTCAAAGATAGAGATGACAGTTTGAAAGGTCGACTTGGGTTCTCATTTGACAGAGTGATCTGTCGATTTGATATCGTAGGAAAAAAGATCGTGTGAATAAATATCGGATCACATGGTAATGTAAACCATTCAGATATTGAGAGATGCTGAAAATAAACAAATAAAGGCTCGAAAGTGGGCAGTGAACTCACGATTCGGACGCGTTATTTGATAGCCGAGTTGTTTGGCCAGGTCGATTCCAGAAGATGTGCTTCAACTCACTAGTCTAGTCTATGTGGACCTCAGTAATGCCACAGCTTTAATAATTGACTGGTCATCCACGCATTCGCCAGCTAATTAATTCATGAGTTGCTGAAAGGTCTGTGTAACTGGCAACACTTTCCCAGCATCTAGCACGGCCATAGCTAGCATAGGGACAATGTGGGCAAGTGCCCCAGACGTCAGTAAAAAACATGTTTTTCATGCAGATTTTGGTAGAAAAATGGCAAGAAGTGCAGTATTGACCCTCAACCACCCGCCCGCCCAACCTCCCACCCACCCATCCACCCACCCTGAATACCTTAAAGGCGCGAGACTTGGCAGTGTTTTCGCTTCGATTTCTTTATTATTCATCTAAATGAAGGATAATTGAACCCAACATAAAAACTCTGTCATTTGGAGACATCAAAAATGCAAAAAATTGCTGTTATCCAAAATTCGACACTTTTTTGAAAATCGGGGTTTTGCGTCCAGACTATACGTTTTGCTTGCGGGAAACGTGCCTGTGTACAGGTAATCGTTCCAGACTTGTGCCACTAGTCATGTATCAGATGGCCATGACCGCTAAAGCGGGGATAAATCGGTTTCTCCTCAGCAGCGCCTTGCAGATTACAGATACCTTATTGGTCATCCATCAAGGTTATACTTGTACAACATTGATTTCTGCCCGCGAACAACTACGAAACATCCCAAATTATTAAGCGCAGGCAGGTACCTCGTAGTGTACCTCCAGCTAGCCGCCACTATCCCGTAATACAAAATTTTGCGCTCATGGTCGGTAGCCAGGCTGAGACCCCAGCTACTGGTCAGGAGTCCCTCAAAGAACTCGGCATTTCAATCACCGCCCGTCCTCTTCGTGCCCTATTCCACTAAATGTAAAAAAATCCTTGCAATATCTGAACGGAACACTCCAAATTGCCATAAACCGTTTTAATCTTGGCACGTTGATTTGCACATGCCCGATTCATCATTCTTATTCACTCTGAAAGAGCAAACATTGAGACGTTGTTACAACATAATGCAATCGCTGCGCTCATTTTATCCATGTTTATGCTTCTTTCTCAGAGGAACATCGTTCCGTATAACGCTGGGATTTGCTGGAAGTTGGCGAGTTGATCAAGTAAGGTTGCTTTTTTCTCGATGACGAGATTTTGTTATGATCACAAACACGACTTTCCGCTCACTTCTCCCCAAACCACCAGCGATGTGGTGGACATCGTTCGCAAATGCTACTGGCTTCATTGGCTCACCGAACTCTGTGGCAGGATTTTGTGCAAAAACATACCTCGGCGTTAAGCAGATGTACCGTCACTCTTTCACGGATAGCAAACCGTAACTGCTAATCACATCGATCCCACGCACTGGAAGTGATTAACTTGCGGTTCTATAAGACATCCACCGAAGTCATTCACTGAAACACTGATACAAACTGTATTAAGGTAGATTTGAATTTGATTTATTTCGGAATGCGAGAAAAAGTCTCATAAAACCGACCATCCAGCTAAAGTTAGCTTGATTAAGCTTGATTCTGATGCATATTGCGGCTGAATGAAAAGGCGCATTAATCAAAGGTGTTTACTTCATCAACTGCGTACAGACCATGCCTGACGACTGCCGATCCAAAATCAATCATTTCCAGCCGTGTTACCGCGTAATGGGCTGCAGCTCAGCTTTAACATATCCCATCGTGCATTATTCAATATGTCTGCGTGCAAATCTTGGATCAAGTCGTGCTTGACGAATACCTCAATCAGTAATCAACACAGAATGCTGTTGTTATCCCAAGGTGAATGATCCCATGATATTTACCTATTTTAATTTCATTCATAACTTTACTCTACAGTTTCGCTTTTCCTTCCTTTCCTTGGACTTTCACAATGAAACAAGCAGTCAAGGTTTCATTTTCTTTTAGCTTTTTCAGCGGACGCGAAATCCTACAGCTTGGTGGCTATTTTCAACTCGACTCGTCTTAATTTTGCGATGGACTCTTGCAGTTTGGCTTGTTGAATCATCATAATAATAATAATAATGTGTGGGCACTTCACAATTATTACCCCCAGCTATAGGCCTGTTCATTCCAATATCATATCTCCACTCCCCGGGGAGTATTACAGTCCCGGCAGCCGATTTCAGCCGACTAACATTCACATACCAGGTACCCCTTTTACACCTGGGTGGGGTGAAGCAAGTGAGGCAAAGTGACTTGGTCAGAATCGAGCCCGGGACCCTCTGATCAGGAGTCCGTCTCGCTAACCACTAGACCACGTCGCTCCCCATTGATGTCACCTAAGGTGGCTAAAGCAAAGACAGGCAAGGGATTCAGAGTGATCAAGAAGAAGGATCAACATCAGTTGCGCCGAATCAGAAACGTGAAAGCAATAACAAAACATTTTGCTTTGTCAATACGGTTTTCATCATCCTTCCCCGGCTTCACATCGCCACCGGCAACGATTCACACAAGGATATTAAAACATACAGACTAAACTCTAACTTTTTTATCCGGAGGGCAAACGTAATTAGAAAATATTTTCTTTCGTCGTGTACAGTTTATGAAAGCTTTCATCGCTTAAACCGCTTTAATCTGTTCAGAATAGAGAGCTGAGTTCATCACAGATGAGATGTTGTTAATCGCCGCGATCAAAGACCACCTAATTAACTTTTCCTGGAAGGTTCATGCCCTGATATCGATGAAGAACCGTCGGTGATCGGTTCATTTCAGGGTCCAGTGATTTCTAAAATGCCAGTGGTTATATTTAATAAAGACTTCATCCGTTAATGGCGATAGACAGATTTCAATTTGGCATACCTCGCCTCCTGCACATCCTGGCTTCTATCATCACTGGCCTCGTCTTCAAAAGTTTCCCACCAATGGAAATGCAGATATCAGATGTTGGTGGACGGAGGTGGAAAAATCGTTGGTGCAAACGCCATTCGTCACGTACAGCTGCAGAGTTGCTGCTGCTGAGCAAGGTAATGGCCACACCAATGCTGGAATTAACTGCGGCTGTCATAGTCAAGACATTTCATATTTATGTGACATCCTTCTCAGAGGGTGATTCTCGTGCAAATAGTTGTTCATCCCAAACTAAATTTCGGAGAATGATATATTTTCCACCAACTGCGATTCATGAGCCAAATTAGCACAGGTCGAGATAGTACTTATTCAATGTCCACTCTATTTTCGATAAACTATTTTTACGCCATTTAAGACAATGTGCACCCAGGCAAACAGTGTAAATGAAGTACTGATAGAACTATATCTACCGGTAGCGAGCTTAGCCCACTGAAGCAGGCTTCATGCTCACGCATTACAGCAGGCTTCATGCTCACGCATTACGCCTGCTGTCGGGGTCGCGAAACCGGAAGTGTGGTAGGATTTACTACCAGGCTGGATGCGCGCGCATCAGCTAGCAGACGAAGCATTAACTGACTGCAAAATCGAAATCTGGCGACAAATCACACTCTTGCCAACTTTGCCACAGAGCCTCTCAAGCTGCCCCTGTATGATAAAGTCTAATGGGCGTGCAATAGGGCCTAATAACGGCAGTTTGAGTCCTATCAGCGGGTTTGGGTGACACAACCAAAAACCCCGCTCAGTGACAGAGTTCAAAATGGCGTCTGACGTCGAACTTTTCTCGCTTCGAGCATTCAGCGAGGTAGTGCAACGAACGTCGGCGAGAAGGATACTAAGTGACCTATCCCAGCGATGTTTTATGTCATTACCTAAACATCCTGCGGATAGTGCGTTGAAGAAATCACTGCTATCTCATTTTGACTCCTGCAGCTTGCCGTTAGCGCTGCACACAGATGTACACGATATGGGCACGATGTACAGGTTTGTACACGGGCTAGATCATCTTGGCTTCTTTGGGGAATACCTTCCACTGATACGTCATCACAGCAGGTTCGTATTCTGATTGGACGTATTCCGACGAATCACAGCCAGAGTCAAGAGGGCGACAGCAGTCGTAAATGAGGAACGAATGTCGACTGCAAGATGTGGTCTATAGGGAGCTATCCTGTAAGTTATTAATCCGCCTATACTCGAAATCCCGCCAGCTGGGATGATCGACGTTTTCCCATGCCCACGGTGGGTTTGGTTAACTGGGAAGGCCTACGACTGGTGCAGCGTACATGTACAACCAACCGAGGACCCTATCGTTTTCACAAACTACAGAGTTGTTGATGAAGGTAATCGACTGGCAGCATGAAGATTATCCACCTATACCCGACGTCCCGCCAGCTGGGATGATCGAAGATTTCCCTCATGCCCACGGTGGTTTGGTTAACTGGGGAACGCCTGTGCTGCTTATAACCAACCGAGGACCCTATCCTTTTCACAAACTACGGAGTATTTGATGAAGGTAATCGACCGGCAGCGTGAAGATTAATCTTCCGAACAGCCCAAGGCTGTCGAAATATTCTGATTTAATCACAGTGTATTGTAATTAAAATTCTTGAGATTTCGATTTCATTTTTGCAAGTGATACCGCCGGGGTAACTTAAGAGAAACCCAACGGCCTCCCTCTAATGAAATCGAAGGAGCTCCGTTTTTGTAGACTTGGGGCGATAAAGATGATAGATGCAGCATTGTGTAGACTGTGTACGCCAAAGAAACGAGTCGGCATCGCCCACATTTTGTACACATGCACTGTATCGTGATTTGCTTCAACAGGTCGACAGTTTGCAGTAATCCTTAGCCAGGTGTTTTATTGGACTTTTTCAATCAAGGCCGAAGCCAAAGCATTATCTTTCCTGGCAGGTATATGGCAGAAGCAATCTCAAGGCTACCATACCATATTCCTCACTTGCATGGGTCATCTACTTGTAAAGGCACGAGTATGGATATTTCGACAGTCATTTTTTTGACAGTCAACAGTCAACAGTCAACAGTCATTTTGTAAATTATAGGAAATTTGCTTTAATTCAATAAAATGTTTGAAATAAAAACAACTAGTTGTTTTTTTTCACTCTTTTCAGTGCTTCACGGTCATTACTTTTACCGCGAAGGCGATTTCAATGTATCTGGTAACCTAAAGGATATTCGGAGTTGAAGCACAAGATTCTACGGTGGCCCAGTAGGGTCTGCTGCATGAAGCAGTGCTCAGACGGCTATAGTGAGTCGTCCAGTGGAGATTGCATTTATAGGGTCGTCCAGAAAAAGAGTCCCAGAATAATGGCAGTTCTTTTATCTGTTATCTGCAATTTCTGTCGGTGAGAATGCCCCCCGTGTGACAATGCCCACTTTATTGTTCGGGGGACACTCAAATACAGAAAGACATGACTGTTTATCAGTGCCTCCCTCATTGTCACGTTGCCGCTTATTCCGTCAATCTTTTGTTCGGTGGGCAGTGAAAAACATTACACCGGTACGGTACATTATATCCAACGTCAGTGCTGTGACGTAATTTCGAATCCCTTTATCTGCGCTTCAGATTGGTCGCCTTGAAAAAGTGTTCACACAACAGGACTTCTATTGTCTGCTATTCAATCAGCCTCATAACCTCATAATGCCAAGATGACCCAGATTCATGGTATAGGCCGATATGAATCCTACTGTGTATCTATCTGCTTACCAGCCACTGGTAGGTCACTCATGTCACTGGCATTCTATTATTATGAAAACTAATGGGCTACCATATTTTTTCATAAAAATGACTGTTGACTGTTGACTGTTGACTGTCGAAAAAATGACTGTCGAAATATCCATACTCAAAGGCACAGGCTTGCTCGCAACCTCCTGCGCATGTTCAGCTTGATACTTCTGGTCGTACATGTAAATACTATAATATTCTATTGGCTCTGCTGTGGAGATAAGCTTGCTCGTCTACCTGCCTTTGTGAAGGCAATACGGCTTTCTGTCCCATGGGTCATATGAATAAAGACTAGCAAATGCTTTTACTTCAGATTTGTACAGCATTCCCTAGTGCATTTGTATTGCAAAATTTAAGTAAAAGCATTTGCTAGTCTTTATTCATATGGCCCATGTCTCGTGCGACGGACGTAAACAACCCGGGATGATTAATCCCACGTAGCCTATAGCCCAAGCTGGATTCGAACCTAGGATCTGCCGCTTGCTGAGGAGTGATAACACTAGGCTACCACAACCCCATACCTTAACCAGATTGCTATATTGGGGCAAATCAAATTGGGTCTAGGAACTGCCGTAAGAGAATTTCTGATCATTATCGTGGACCTACGGCGATCCACTATTCCGTTCATGTCTGTTGAAGAGACGCCCTTCTCGGCCTTGATTAGGCGTTAGTTAATCAGGCATACCCTCAGGTCATCAAAGGGAGGCCATAGAATCAACAAACCAATATGAATATGACAGGATGACGTGTTCTTCTAATCAGAATATGGCCCGAAGAAGGTTTTTTTTTGGTTTCAATGAATAAGTAACATCTTCAGTGGTGAAAAAAACATGCCGAGGAAGGAGGGACGAGACAGTGTCCACTATCAGGGTAATGTAATTATCTGGCCGGGACTAAGGCAGGGTACATGTATTTTTTTAGTGTATTTTTTCCTTCAGGGCCGAAGCCATTATTACCCTGGTAAGGGTGGAAGAGGCCATCTCATGCTGCTCATGGATGGGGTCTCTTACTTGCCCTTGCAAAGGCACGAGGTACAAGGCACCACGGCTTACTCATAGTGTCCCATGTAACGGGCGTGAAGAACCAGGGATAATTTATCCCACATGGCTCAGGGACCCGGGACCTGCGGCTTGCTCAAGCGGACGTGTTAACACCACTAAGCTATTTTAAAGGCTATCTTTAGTGAATTGGTAGCATCTTCTTTTTCTCGAACATCATCTTAATTTAATTGAAATCACCATAGTAGTACGTTCTGTTTGGAGTAACAGCCTTGTTGATAGATCTTGAAACTGCCTTTTTCATGTCATGTCACAAATTGGCGACAGACACTGATGGTCAACCGTAAAAAATACATGTACACTAACTGCGACAATCTTTGGGGTGATTTAATTCCATTTCATTCGAAGCGTGAACGCCTCAAGCTACGTTTAGCTGACACGCGGAATGCGGATTGCGGAACGCGGAAGCGGAAAATGCAATGTATTTTCGCATACAACATATCGCTTCCGCCGGGGATGTCGCGTCCCTATACTGCATTCCGGATGTCTGGTAAACGCAGCTTTAGGCTGCGTCTGTGCTAAAAATGATACCCCATCCCTTTGAGAATCAACGAAGTAGATAGACGGATCGGTTACTTGCGGGGGCAGAAACGAGCGTCCAGCTTCTAAATTAAACACAGGATGGTTTCCTTTTGGGGATATCGAGTGGGTTGACCTGATAAAACGGACATTCAACGACTCAAAAAAAAATTTCGGACTGAAATAGCAGACCGAAGAGGCTGACAGTTTAAACAACCAGCGAATTTCTTCATTCATCACGTTCGCATTGACCTGTTTTCGTTTCTCCATGTCAACTAATAAACAGCATGTAATGTTATAACAAAAATGTAAAAATTGCCTATTAATGATTCACATGCCAGTTCCCAGGCAATAACGTTGATTGGTTTCGATCCAAAGTCCTTAAAAATTCCTCATAAATGAATGACTGTTCGTCACACGAAGTAAAAATAGTTCAAAGTTGCATAATGAAGCGATGAAATTAGATTTTGAAAAAGAACAGGGATATTGTACGAGATCACCTTTTTATTGTTGCTGTGAGCGACAAGCCATGTAAAATGGTGATTTATAGTTTGTGCGCATGAAGAAGTGGGAGAATCAGAAGTGAAAGATTTAAAGCTATCATCGTTGATTTCAACAAATCGTATTTATTAAGTCGTTTAAAAAATAGGACTGGTGTAACTCCTTCCTGAGATAATGAACCGTAGATACTGCTGTATTTTTCAAGATGATTTTTAAAAACAAGGTCCAAATATGTGACCCGCTCCAGCGAAAGCAGCCGCTTCTAGCAGGTAATCATCATTGGTCATCAGTTTACTCAACCAGTGTATTATCACTGCTGGCCACTACTATTGTCAACCTGCAGATATGGATATTTCAGCTAATGTGTTGTAAGGTTTCCGCTGTTGGGACAAGCACCTACTTTTGCTAGAGCGGGTCAAATAAGTTCTGTAGGCAACTGGCGATTATATAAAGCATTTGAAAACCAAAAGCTGTGAAGAAAACGTGCAGTGCCAGAGAATGGCCTTGAAGAAACTGGGAGTCGAACCCATGACTTGCAGGTAGCACGTGCTGGATACGCGACAAAAAAATTGCCACCCACTGCTGAAACAGAGAGCAATCTGACATTATTGCTCCGACTGTTCACATTTTTAGTGGCAGGATTAGACTAATCACGTACGATTACCGGTCTAATCGCACACATTAGTAGAGTTAATCTTGGAAGCCCGACAACCGTTGCTATTTCCGTCTGAGGCCATCATGCAATTTCTTTTAGCTTTGTCCCGACTTCTTCGATGCACTGTAAGACACGGATTTCTGATGGGCAGCGCTGTTGCACTGGGTTCCTAATACCCGTACATGTATATTTACTTGGTTTTCCGCAACCTATCCCGCATTTTATTGCTGTCTCCGTGTTTCTTCCGTGCCGTATCACATCATGCCGCATCAAAGCACCAAAGCAAACGTTGATTAATAAGGCAGGAGTCGTTTATTGTTGCCAGGTAAAGATGATATATCGGATTCGATATTACAAAACATGAATTTCCCGAGGAGATGACTTCTCACCAGTTGATGAACTATTTTTCCTGGTGAGATATTGCATTCGTCTTTATGTTTGTTTTTAACAGGACGCATTTTCCCCAAACCCTAAATTCTGCCTGAGAAAGTGGACAATGATGATTACGCGGGTGTAACTTTTTGCCAATTCTCCGTTTCTTCAGTAGTGCTTCCTTCTTTGTATTGGGAAGGTGGTGACAATGGATGTTCTGATAGCCGCCATCTTGCCAAAATTAGGTCATCAACAGGATTCCAGAGTGACAGCTGATTGGTTCTCCCATCCCCAAGTGGGGGAAATCCCTATGACGATGACCTAATTTTGACAAGATGGCTGCCACTGAAACTCATCTATATCTCGCGGGAGAGACCATGACTGTTCAATTGGGAGTAGGGGCCACATTCACACACAAAACCTGAAATAACATCATAAGGGTGTGTCAAGAAAGAAGAGGCCACAAGTTTAGGCTGGCTTGGATGAAGCTCTCCGTCATTACAAAACATACATGTAGTGTGCTGGGGGTTTTTCTTAGAGGAGGCTTACAGTCAGACGAGCCAAAGTTTGTTCAGTCAGAAATTACATGGCAATGATGGTATATTTCAGAATCAGGAGGTAACAGGTGTCAAATAGTATCCACTGTCATTAACCACCATCTGATTCTACTGTACCGACCTTTTTTTTCAGTAAAGAACAGTACAAAAACGTGCGGATAAACAATTCTAAGAAAAAAAAACATTTTGTTCACCAAATACCACACTGTTAGAAATTTTGTCGATAAAATTACAGAAAAGTGCCTGCAGCAGAGTCCCCAGCACTTTCTGTATATTTACAGGTGAAGTTACACCCCTATTTTTGGCAGAGCAATGATTTTTTTTTAGCAAGAAAAATTTAATCACATAAAAATTCTAGTATTTTGCTCTCAGATGCCAGGAAAATGCAACTAAAAGCACTTAGATTGTCAAATTTTTCGGGGGGAGAGCCCCCAGACCCCCCGTTTAGGCTTCACTTTTCCGGTCCTCACCAACTTTGTCGAGCTACGCCCCCCCTCCCTATCTGTGAATCCTGGATCCGGCCCTGATGACTGTTCAATTGGGAGTACAATGAGGGGGCACATTCACACACAAAAACCTGAAATAACATCATAAAGGTATGTCAAGAAAGAAAAGGCCACAACTTTAGGCTGGTTTGGATGGAGCCTCCGTTCGGAACGCAGGGGTTCGGGAGACATTCATTGACGCCACTTTCATATCTGACACCGAGATAGGGGCCTACTAGGCGGGCAGGCACAATCAAAGGAACCAAACCAGAAGCACGTTCCGCGTGAAAAGAAGCTCCTTCTAAAGACGACTCTCAGGATGTTGAATCACCGGACTGCTTCTGTTGGGACGGCAAACAGATTACCTCGCATGAGAACTTAAAAATTCTGACCACGATTTATGAGTGACAAGGTTAATGCAGCTCAACCTCTTCTTTCTACACTGATCTGTATGCACAATGATCTGGGATGGTTTATTTGTAATTGTTGCACCACAAGACTCGGAGTGAGAGATTGATCCATGTCACGCTATTTGCTGTATTTTTTTCACCTGTGACTCCTGGGATATTAATCACGGCCCAAAACGATCAATACCTCATCAGAACTGTAAACGACCGTGAAATGCAAAGTTGACAAGAAATTGAGGTAGAATAACAATATGAAAAAATAGTCACGGCAGTCCCTCGGGGGAGATTACCTTGATTGGATCAGCTGCCACTGTACTACTACCGTCCGGCAGATACTCCTGACAGTCTATAGCAGCACGTCCGCTAGACAAGCTCCCGACAGCCTGGTGGTCAGCACGTCAGATTAACAAACGGGAGGTCCCGGGTTCGAATCCAACCTGCGCCGTGTGGGATTTACCTTGGCTCTATACGTCCATCGCATGGGACAGGAGGCCGTCCCATGGGACAGCAAGCCGTTGTGCCTTGTAACTTTGCCTTTTGTAAGGGCACGTCCAAGACCCCATCCAAGTGAGGAACGTGATTATCTTGAGGTACATGTACCTCCTTTATACTTACCAGGGCCAATAATGCTTTGGCTTCGGCCCTGATGGAAAAATCAAATGCAAAAATACAAATAGAGATACTAGTACAAATAGCCCCTTCAGGCCAGCAGTCGCCACTGGTAGTGATGGTGAAATGCTGTAGGCCTACATGTACCATCAATTTCTGACGTGGGCTCTGCAATCTGACACTGGGTGATTCACAACGTTCCTTAGGATGCAAAATACTGATGTGGACGCAGTGACAGAATATCAAATTCTACCAGCACTGAGAAATTGACACCCGCATCTGACAAGCAGAAAACGGATGAGGTTATCATATAAAAACAGAAGTTTAAATCGTGTCTATTGCCATTAAATGGAACTGTCCATTTTGGAGTTTTCCAATCCCAAGATGGTGATGGATGTCATAAACATTAACGTTTGATTTTGTAGCTACTAATTCTAGAGGCAAGAAGCAGACGAGAATAATCAGGAAACGAGTTGGACACAAATGATGAGCCGTAAAAAGCACAAGATGTAAGGAATGTTTTTAAAATTGTAACTTATTAGGTTCTTTCTGTTTCATTTCCTTTGCTCTGTTTGTTTTTCCCACCAGCCAGGATATGAACATATCGTACCCAATATCTCAATCTGCTGGTCGATTCTAGCAGCGCAAATAACCATGACATACCTAATTAAGTTACTTTGCTGACAGCAAGCTGTGCTGTTATCGGTGTCTCGAGTCGAAATTTATACCACCACGGACTCATCAAAAAGTCCCAATGCCTAGTGGTTATCAGGTCCACTTAGCAAGAGGGTTAGAATCTATCCTGGACCTTAGGGGATAAGCCATCCCTGTACCTTTGTACGTCCGTCGCACCGGACAATAAGCCGTGGTGCCTTGTAAATTTTGTAAGGGCAAGTAAAAG
Source organism: Notospermus geniculatus (assembly GCA_002633025.1). NCBI lineage: Eukaryota > Metazoa > Nemertea > Pilidiophora > Heteronemertea > Lineidae > Notospermus > Notospermus geniculatus. Next base: position 296,268 of record NMRB01000213.1, read on the forward strand.
ACGTGAGCAACACAGCTTGAGATGTCCTATTCGATGCATAGCAAGGCCAATAATGCTGTGGCTTTGGCCATGATGGCAAACCAAATACAAATACAAAATACACATCAAAGGTTGACGGACACATATTGCTCTTATTCACCAAGAGAGCAAATGCCTCGGAAGTGTTATCATGGAGTTGTCTTGGTCTCACTTCTGCTGGTCGTCGTTGCTTGGTGAAAGGATGAGAACTTGATCATCTGTTTTTACGTAGAGTCAATTTCGGTGATGTGATAGGGCAACCGGCGATCACGTCAAGGCGTTATCTGATAGCACCAGTCGGCTAACTTATCGTGTTGTACTGTCTTCGTGTGTCTTGATATATTATCCGTCACCCAGGTTGAACCATTCCATCCTGGCAACCGAAGACCAACACCTCATAAAATAACAAAAAAAGTCCCATTATTATCATTTACGAACTGATTCTGTAAAAAAATTTCTGTAAAATCTACTGTTTTTTCTAACAGTGCAGTGCAAGAACATAGTTTGCTACCAAATGTATATTCTCATTTCAGAAGAATCGTCAATTTATCCACAGTAATCAGAATAGCACCTCATGTTTTGTAATGTTCGGACACTATCGCAAGGGTTCGGGAGACATTCATTGACGCCACTTTCATATCTGACTCCGAGATAGGGGCCTACTAGGCGGGCAGGCACAATCAAAGGAACCAAGTCAGCAGCACGTTCCGTGTGAAAAGAAGCTCCTTCTAAAGACGACTCACAGGATGTTGAATCACCGGAGTGCTACTGTTGGGACGGCAAACAGATTACCTCGCATGAGAACTTAAAAATTCTGGCCACGATTTATGAGTGACAAGGTTAATGCAGCTCAACCTCTTCTTTCTACACTGATCTGTATGCACAGTGATCTGGGATGGTTTATTTGTAATTGTTGTACCACAAGACTCAGAGTGAGAGATTGCTCCATGTCACGCTATTTGCTGTATTTTTTTCACCTGTGACTCCTGGGATATTAATCACGGCCCAAAACGATCAATACCTCATCAGAACTGTAAACGACCGTGAAATGCGAAGTTGACAAGAAAGTGAGGTAGAATAACAATATGAAAAAAATAGTCACGGCAGTCCCTCGGGGGAGATTACCTTGATTGGATTAGCTGCCACGGTACGACCGTCCGGCAGATACTCCTGACACAGTCTACGGGCAGCACGTCCGCTAGACAAGCGGCAGGACCGGGTGCCAGCCAGGACCAGATTACCTTGATTGGATTAGCTGCCACTGTACTACTACCGTCCGGCAGATACTCCTGACAGCTGGTGGTCAGCACGTCCGCGTGACAAGCGGCAGGTCCGGGTTCCCAATCCAGCCAGGGCCAGATTACCTTGATTGGATTAGCTGCCACTGTATACTACCGTCCGGCAGACACTCCCGACAGTCTGGTGGTCAGCACGTCCAATTAACAAACGGGAGGTCCCGGGTTTGAATCCAACCTGCGCCGTGTGGGATTTACCTTGGCTCTTTACGTCCATCGCATGGGACAGCAAGCCGTTGTGCCTTGTACCTTTGCCTTTTGTAAGGGCAAGTCCAAGACCCCATCCAAGTGAGGAACATGATTATCTTGAGGTACCTCCTCCATACTTACCAGGGCCAATAATGCTTTGGCTTCGGCCCTGATGGAAAAATCAAATGCACATACAGGTAGAGATACAAATAGCCCCTTCAGGCCAGCAGTCGCCACTGGTAGTGATGGTGAAATGCTGTACCATCAATTTCTGACGTGGGCTCTGCAATCTGACACTGGGTGATTCACAACATTCCTTAGGATGCAAAATACTGATGTGGACGCAGTGACAGAATATCAAATTCTACGAGCACTGAGAAATTGACACCCGCATCTGACAAGCAGAAAACGGATGAGGTTATCATATAAAAACAGAAGTTTAAATCGTGTCTATTACCATTAAATGGAACTGTCCATTTTGGAGTTTTCCGATCCCAAGATGGTGATGGATGTCATAAAAATTAACGTTTGATTTTGTAGCTACTAATTCTAGAGGCATGGCAGACGAGAATAATCAGGAGGAAACGAGTTGGACACAAATGATGAGCCGTAAAAAGCACAAGACGTGAGGAATATTTTAAAAATTGTAAATTATTAGGTTCTTTCTGGTTCATTTCCTTTGCTCTGTTTGTTTTTCCCACCAGCCAGGATATGAACATATCGTACCCAATATCTCAATCTGCTGGTCGATTCTTGCGGCGCAAATAACCATGACATATCTAATTAAGTTACATGTACTTTGCTGACAGCAAGTTGTGCTGTTATCAGTGTCTCGAGTCGAAATTTCTACATGTATATACCACCAGCACGGACTCATCAAAAAGTCCTAATGCCTAGTGGTTATCAGGTCCACTTAGCAAGAGGGTTAAAATCTATCCTGGACCTTAGGCGATAAGCCATCCCTGTACCTTTGTACGTCCGTCGCACCGGACAATAACCCGTGGTGTCTTGTAAATTTTGTAACGGCAAGTAAAAGACGTGACCATTACAGCTTGAGATGTCCTATTCGATGCATAGCAAGGCCAATAATGCTGTGGCTTTGGCCATGATGGCAAACCAAATACAAATACAAAATACACATCAAAGGTTGACGGACACATATTGCTCTTATTCACCAAGAGAGCAAATGCCTCGGAAGTGTTATCATGGAGTTGTCTTGGTCTCGCTTCTTCTGGTCGTCGTTGCTTGGTGAAAGGATGAGAACTTGATCATCTGTTTTTACGTAGAGTCAATTTCGGTGATGTGATAGGGCAACCGGCGATCACGTCAAGGCGCTATCTGATAGCACCAGTCGGCTAACTTATCGTGTTGTACTGTCTTCGTGTGTCTTGATATATTATCCGTCACCCAGGTTGAACCATTCCATCCTGGCAACCGAAGACCAACACCTCGGTGAAGATGGATAATCAGTAAAAATGGCCTGAACGGACGGATCGAATCTTCACGCCGTCATGGCGAAACTGATCGGATTTGAATTCGACGCATGCGATAGGGAAATGTCTGCCTTGATCTGTGCCCACTGGCAACATTTCCAACAGAGGGTGAGAATGGTTTTCCAACATGTTGATCAATTGTTGCCAAAATGTTTGAAAAGAATTGGCCTGTGTATACGGGGTTAAAAGATCGTGTTGTTCATATGTTGTTGAAATCTTGGGAAAATATTGCTAGTGTCCACGCAGCTTTTGATTCGTTGTACATGTAGCAAACTAAAGAAATAAATTCCTCTGTTGATGTCCCTTATTTTCATGCTCTACACTACAAAATGCCAAACCCTCACTACTTTGGTTATGCATGCCAAATTGGCGTGGAGCTACAGTGTAGTCCTGCAATACCATTAGGGTTGCATCACCTTTTAATATAAGATATGACACAACCTGCGCCACCAAAAAATGAGGTGATTTCACCTCATTTTTGGGTGGTGCTGGTGGTTGTCATACCTCATATTAAAAGGTGGTGCGGGTTGCGCCACCTTTTAATATGAGGTATGACAACCACTAGAGTCACCCAAAAATGAGGTGAAATATGGACACGTATAACAATTGAGATTTTCGAAAATAAGGGACATCAACGGAGAAATTTATTTTTTTAGTTTGCTACAACGTGAAATATGGACACGTATAACTACTATCTCTTCGATCCGCAACTGTGAGGTACATGATGAACCTAAACATGCAGATGTTCATGAACATGTATATGTAGATGTACATAACCACGTACATCTACATATTCAGCAAGTTCAGTCAACGCCGTAGTGCAATAAAGTAAGATATATAAAATAGTGCATTAAAGTGAGAATCAAATATATCGAAAATTCTAAAATGCTTCCAAGTGTGCCATTAATTTATAATGACTAATCACCCCACACAAATTATTCATTCTTAGTTATGAAGTACTATTTTTTCTCTCGATGACATTTGGCAATATTTTCTTCCACTCTGTTATTCTTTTATATATGAAGAGCTCCGATCACGTTCTAGCCGAGATCACACGTCATTAATCCCCTATTTCTCAGTTTATGCACATAAAAAACATCTTTCGAGCCGGTGAGACATATCAGGTATTTATGACGTGAAAATCTTTCGCCTGTTTTCGGCATCCGCGAAGGTGATGGAGAAATAATAGGATTGGCAAATCCCCGTGTTTTTCACAAACATTGCTTTTTCCAAGTATTACTAATGGAAAAGTCACCGACGTTTATGTAAACATGTTCTACCATCTGATAAAAAACGTAACATCAAGTTGTCCGATGGCAAATTAAGGGTCATTGGCCTAAGTATTCTAATCACAAAGATTTTTATAGCACTCCCTTTCTCGCTACACAAGTACAAATTCAAACGATTCTTTGTTCCTCTATCGGCGGTTACAACCGCAAAAAAGACGTTGCAAAAGGACGTTGTTATTCTAGTCGCTGTGATGTGATCTGTATACTCGATGCCGAGAAAGATGTTGGAGTGATCTCGAATTGTCGGTAAAAGACGTTTGGCGGCGCTGCAGTCGTCGGGACGATCTGCAGTCATAGCTAAAAAGACGTCGGGCGGCGCTGCAGTCGATTGGGTGATCTGGACTGGAGTCGTAGGTAATATATAGACGTTACAAAATTTGGCGGGTTTGTAAGTTTTGATCGGGACTCCAGATCATCCCGACGACTACAGTGCCGCTCAACGTCTTTCTTAGCTACAACTCGAGATCACATCACGTCATTAACATGTTTATTAGTAACGTCGTTAGTTGCGGGTATAACCGCCTATACTCTATGCTGGGATGAAATATGATAGTACAAGGTGTAGACAAAGAAAAGAGAAGATAGGAGACCCGTCTTAGATAAGAACGGTCTTGGAAATATGATCATACTTCAAAAAGAGAAAAAAGCAAGAATTGTTGCTTACACTGCTAATGTTTATATGTAAACTGATATGTCGCCTTTTAATTAGTAGGCATCATAAAGAGAATGGTTTCTTATGTTAGTTTATGATAATAAGCGTGAAGGCAATTCTTAAATTTGCTGATGATGCTTGAGGTAGTCTTTTGTTGTATTGGATTTTTCCATCAGGGCCGAACCCAAAGCATTATTGGCCCTGTGGTACATGCGGACTGGAAGAGGCTACTCATGTTCCTCACCTTGATGTGTTTTTCCCTTCCCCTTGCAAAGGTAGGCACAAGGCACCACGACTTTCTGTCCCATGCGACGGACGTGAAGAACCAAGGATGTTTAGTCCGATGTGGCCCAGGCTGGATTCGAACCCTGCACCTGCCACTATAGCTAAGCGGACATGATAACCACTATTCTTTCAGGGCTTGAGGTAGTTATAACATAACAATCTAGTTCTTGATGTTATGGACAGCGGGAATCGAGGTTAACACGACGTCTTTGAAATCATTGAATAACACTGCCAACACCAATGTAAATTGTTGGTACCCATACTGCGGAACATTTTAAACACTGCATTTGGCCCCCTTTAAGTTGCTTATCGATCGGATGGTAGCCTAAGTAATTCCACCAATGGTAATTTGTCTTGATACAAACATACCTAAATCTGATGGAGAAATCTCATTTATTTTTCATCTCTTTGGAATTTCGGAATTTCCCCTTCGCGGCAGATTTCCCGGGGGAATTGGTTCGAAGTATTTTGAATCTATCACCATCAACACTTGATATCAACGGGGAGGCGAACAGTTCAGGACGAACTCTGCGTGTTTTTTTGCCTCGACATGTGCAGCGGTGGGCTTAACACTGTATCCTACTTGCGGCAGATTCGCAGCGGGATTCCCGTTCAGGAAAGCTACATGTAAAGGCCCGTTTACACATGCAACTTTTCATATGCAACTTCATGCAACTTGTTGCATAAAGGCCCGTTTACACATGCAACTTTTCATATGCAACTTCATGCAACTTGTTGCAAAAACCTGATGAGACCAAAAAGTTTCATAAAAGTTGCATGTGTAAACGGGCATGCAACTTGTTGCAACTCGATCACGCTGGAGGTTGCATCGAAGTTGCAAGTTGCTGCAACCTGCAACTAGTTGCAGTCCACCGGTTTTCGTTTACACATTGCAACATCCAGCGCGATAAGTTGCAAAAGTTAGCAACAAGTTGCATGAATTTGGGCGGGAACCCTTTGTTCCGCAGTCATTTTGGGTTTAGTATACGTCACATGATTTCTTGCTGTATTCTCATTGGTCAGCAACGTGCAACTTGTTGCAACTTCACCAGAAAATAGGATCTGGATCCTAAATTTGCAACACGTTGCAGTAATTTGCAACAAGTTGCAGTAGTTAGTTGCAACAAGTTCCATACCTGTTTACACAATGCAACTTTGATGAAATTTTTGGTCTCATCAGGTTTATGCAACAAGTTGCATGAAGTTGCATATGAAAAGTTGCATGTGTAAACGGGCCTTTAACCGTCCCAGGTAGTTTGCAACAAGTTGCAAGTTGCTGCAACTTGCAACTTGGTGCAACCTAGTGTAAACCGCCCTTTAACCTGATGAGACCAAAAGTTTCATAAAAGTTCCATGTGTAAACGGGCATGCAACTTGTTGCAACTCGATCACGCTGGATGTTGCATCGATTTTTCTATGTGTAAACCGTCCCAGGTAGTTTGCAACAAGTTGCAAGTTGCTGCAATTTGCAACCTGGTGCAACCTAGTGTAAACCGCCCTTAACGCCATCCATTTGTGACACTTTGAGGATTGCATCAACTGAAGCAGTTTCTGAGCGCGGGTAACCTGGTGAGTAGCGGTTTGAAACTGCGGGAGGACTTGAACGTGATATCGATCTATTTGTATGCCACTGATATGTTGTTATACATAAATTATAGCTCTCAGCAAAAGCCTACACGTTTTGATAAATATTACATCATATGATTTGATAAATATTACATCGTGTGATTTAGTTTATCTCGGTCCGTTCCATCGCTTGGACGGGCCATTTCAGACATAGATTGAAAATTGAAGTATTAATGATCCCGGCGGGTACCCCCGTACCCATACGGCACCTACTCAATCACCACTAATCTGGTTAGGACACTGGGAGCATTAATGAAGGATTTATACCTCGCCATTGTCTTGGCATCATTTCCTGATACCCACTCCATTACCGGTTTACAGGGCACGGGGGAGCTGACGGTCAGGAAGTAATTGGGCATCAATCGACTTCACCAAACAACACTATTTAAGGTCTAGTGCAGCGCAATATATCAGCAAGTATTAGCAGATAGCCTATGTTGAATATTACATTTTTTCAGCAGCATGCTGATGACGTAATCCTTTATCCACAGGCAAAACTTTCCACCACTCAAAGTGACAACACATTGTTGGACAAATGTTGTGAACTGGAGGTACTGGAGATCGAGTTTGAGGAGCGTGACTGATTCGAAAAGAGTTGAGGAGCCTTGATAGCCGAGGGTTATCACGTTCCTCCTAGCAAAGCGGCAGGTCCCGGATTCGAATCCAGCCAAGTGTAAAGTTTTTCAGTGTTTCCGTGTGTCAGTGTTCCCCCTATTGTTCTGGAAACACTGGCAGATAGATCGACACGTTTCTCTCACTGTGTGTCCTCCATTGTCGAGTCGCGGCTTATTCCGTCAGACAATAGCAGGGGAACACTCGCAGATGGGGAACACTGAAAAACGTTACACCGGGTCATATGAATTTAATCATCCCTGGATCTTCACGTAACGTTAGGTCGCAAGAGACAGTAAGCCATCATGGTCCCTTATTGTACGTTATACCTTTGCAAGAGGAGTAAAGTCTATTGATGGTTTGAGGTGTATTGCAGCCAGAGGTCGTAGACCCTGGATGGTTCATAAAAAACTCGACTGAACTGCGATTGTCTTTTTTTATTCAACGTTTTCTCCTGCTTCATTACCGGACCTGAGCTCTCTTGCTCCATAATGAAATGACGACACCTGTGTCGACCTAATGCCGTTGGGGATCGCTGTATTCATGCTACCAAATCCTGAGCAAAGTGTAACGCAACCAAACTCGCCCACCCGAACGCTGAACAAATTGATAAAACCCATGCATGGAATGATTCTCTACATTCCTGACTGACGTCTCACTCAATTCAAATAAAACTATCGTGATTGAAGTTAAGATAAATCGATGAGTGAGCAGGTTATGTGCCATTGCGAATCACCAGTCACTAACCATGAAACTGAGTGATCTTTCATTTTAATCGATAACTAGTGTAATGCTACATTTATTTATGGGAAGTAGATTTCAAAGGTTTGTTCGTTTGGCATGTAAATGACTGGTGAACTTCAGCTTTAGCTTTAGAACCCCTGACGAGGAGCGTGATAGCCTAGTGGTTATCACGTCCGCGTAGCAAGTGGCTGGTCACCAGTTCGAATCCAACCGGGGCCATGTGCGATATCATCCCTGGCTCTTCTCTTCCGTTGCATGGAACAGTAGCGCACAATGTGTAAATGTCGTCTAAACCAGTGTACCCAGGTTACAGCGTTAGGGTGGTTAGCGGTTAGGGTTAGGGTCAGGACTAGGTTTAGGATTAGGGGAGGGGTCAGTGACAAGGTTTGAGGGTCAGGGTTGGGGTTAGGGTTAGGGACTTGGGCCAGGAATTAGCGTGTAGGATCAGGACTGGACGACGTTCACCCATTCAGCGACAGTAGCCGTGGTGCCTTGTACCGTGTTCTCTATGTACCAGTCGCTGTGTGCAAGGTCGCAAGGGCAAGTAAAAGACCCCATCCAAGTGAGGAACATTGAACAGCTTGGGGCCTCTTCCATACTTACCAAGGTCCTGATGAAAACATACAAATACATTGTACCTGTACAATACTTGACGAGGATGGTAGCATGAAATATTTTTGACAAAGAAAATTGTCATGCTAAGGAGGGATTACCCTCCACCACATACCCAGAGGGGGTAGGCCTATCCGGAGAGGGCCAACACAACAGCATCTCATCGAGCAAAACCAAATCTGCCCGAAAGAATCTTCATACCCGCTACAAGAGAAAAAACTTAGAGACACTTCTTGCTCTCCACAATAATATCGATATTGCTCGGGCGTTATTCTTTCTTTTAACACCCACCACGTATCATACTCGTGATATTCCTAACTGCTTTAATAAATCCAGTGAGAGAGCAACGGATAAGGAGATGTTCTCTTAGCTGGTGATGAACCGTTAGCACTGATAATACGTAAACATGCCTAACCTAAGCCATCATTTGTAATGTCAGTTCAGTCGGCGATACGACTCAGTTGTCTCAGGGGAGGCTTCCCTCCCACCCGGTTGATAAACAACCTTCTGGCAATGAATGAGACAAGTGAATGGTGTCAGGCCGTGACGTGTTCCCAATACCAGTCACTGTATGCAAGGTCTCTTTCCAACGTCGTGGAGTTCGTTCGGCGGCGAACCGCGATACGGTCGGCTGAAATACGACCGCGGTTTCCCATCTGATTCTCACCAGTCTATCTGGCCTGACGCCCATCTAGCCTGGTTTGAATCCATCACATTTCCCGCTTCTGAGGAGCTCAGAGCCTCAGCCAGTCATCGGTGTGCGATGGCTAATCGACGTGCCAATCAAAATCTGTGTTACAAATGTGTGCGGGAAGAGAAGAGAAAGCGCCGAACGGCGATTTGTTTCACGAGTTCTGATTGGCTCGGAGGCGGGGTCAAATTGGGGTCAGAGTCATTTATAATTTATGAGTTAACGCAAAAGATGACATGATTTGGGACAAGGCTGAAGATGCAGTCGATGGCCTTGTTTGGACAAGATGCGGTTTCCCGTACGCCGTCACCGTCTACGCCGTTGTCCAACGGCGTATACGCGAAAGAAGCGGCCGGCTGAAATACACGCTGGAGATCACTTGACTGCGTTGATGCAGTGAATCAAACGCTTTGATGGACACCACCGGGATTGAAATTTACCCATGTAAGCTTCCTTTATCCGTCATCTCGTCACCATTCCATGGCAATAAATCCTCGAATTCACATCCCTTATTTCCATTTCAACCCGTCGTTAATAATACGGGAAAGAAAGTCACCATTTAACGGCCGGCTTCCTCCCAGGGATGTGATTTGTAACCGGCTATTGGCCGCGGCAATAAATCGCCAGATCGTACATTTCAGTTGATTGTCTATTTACCATGTGTACGCGGCCGGGGTGACAATCACATGTCGTTTTACTTGCCTCGATTCTTTTAAATGTAGTTTTTAGGGAGCCACAGGTGTCTAGTGGCTCGGACGGGTCTCTGGCTAGGGGTCTTGAGGTCGAATCCCACTCGGCGCGAGACTCTGGGCAGGTCTCTTCACCTACATTGTCTCACTCCTCACAGGTGTATGGGCACCGGTCGCAATGCTCGGTTGTCGCGCGGAATGTGCAGCTCATCTGAGTTTAGTTCTACGGAAAGTTTTCAGGATAGACTGGGGTTAAAGTGTCAAGTCTGATGATACACCTACCGGTGACATCAGACTATAAACCCACAACTTCAACTTTGCCCGACAGAAATCATGTTCCAAAAGGTATTTGATCGATACTTTCGCATTCTATTTCATGGTCGTTCTTTCAGAGATCTGGTGGCATTCCCACAATAAACTCGACATGATGAAACTTTCATTTTCGGGGAACCTAAGCACAAAAAACGTACAGCCCTAACTGACTCATTCTGTCTGCATGCGAGCCTTGTCAATAATTTCCAAAAATAGGTATAGTTTAAGCGTAAACAGGACTGAACTCGAACCTGGATTAGAAACCTGATAAACGGTAGCATTCGAATGGAGTTAAGCTTCCAGTCATAGGTTGATACCGTTAGAAAGCGTTTTTCCTATGACTGTAGAAGTTTATACAAGGGCAGTTTTTGTGTTGCTATAAAGATACATGTCCTTTGATTTCATTGGCCGGGTATATGTCATGACATTTAACCGGATGGTCATCGAATTGGCAGCAACTTATGATACACTCGGATGTGATATCTGGGAAACCATCATCATCATGATGTATCGTGTGCTGTTTTGTGTTTCACATAAAGGGCAACTGCTTTGAGGAAGGATGAAAAGCGCCGATTGTTTTCATGTCTTTCATCCTTCGTGCCATGTGGTAGACAACAACAGCAGGGATTCAAGCTGCCTTCGGTAGAGATCTTTGTGGTGAAGTAAAGGACCATCCCCAGTGGAGTTCGTTTCTACACTGTATCACTCATCTAAAGATACCCATTGTCGACTGTATATGTATGTCCCTTTGGTGAGAGGGCGGAAAAAATAACTCGGTTTTCCCGTTATTGGCTTTTTCATTTTCTTGAGATATTTTTATCGAGAATGGCAATCTCAAGGGGTTCGCGATTGTATTGAATTTTTCATCAGGGCCAAAGCTATAGTATTGTTGGCCCTGATAAGTACTGAAGAGGCCATCTCAAGCTACTCATGTTCCTCACTTGGGTGGGGTCGTTTACCTGCTCTTGCAAAGGAACAAAGGTAAAAGGCTTATTGTCGCTTGCGACAGACGTGAAGAGCCGGGAATGATTAATCCCATATGGCCTGGGATTCGAACCCAGGACTTGCCGCTTGCTAAGCGGACATGATAACCACTATATATCAAGACTAACAAGACTTGCAAAAGGAGTTCCTGAGCTTTTTAGCAACTCAGGACGAGGCGAAAATGGCCAAAAGCCTGTCAGGTATTCCTACGGTCACCTACGTCGAAATAGATAAATCAGTTACTTGTTATGATGGAGTGAACCAAACTCCAACCAGATCCATCATCCTTCGACTGAACCGTTTCTAAGTTGCTTGGATATGACTTGTTTTCGCTGAATTGGATCAGGATAAGACCTGAAAACTGGTGAATCCTTTCGTAGTCAATGGCATTCCCTCTACTCCCACGTCAGCTACTGACATTTCATCACATCAACACTAAATACATTTGTTATAGAGACAAGGATGGTCCTTCTCCGATAAGCCAATAGAAGCAGGAATGTGATTGAAACCGTCTGTACTTTCTATGATCTGATTGCCAATAAGGTGTCTCATCCCCGCAGAGTCACAGAAACCCGTGCTCGTACTGGCCAACAGCGAGAGAGAATAACACTTCTGATACCTTAAGGGCACCGCACACTGGCGATTTTTCGAGCGATTTTCTTGGCGACCGGCCTTGAGACCACAGAAGCGACTGAACATATTTTCAGTTTTTTTAGTTTTTGTTGACTCCGCGTTTGCGACAAATGCTTCCTTGGAAGATGAGTGATGTCGTGGATGACATCACTGATCGACCTCAAAGGTAATTATCGCAGGCGACGTAGTAGTCGCATCTGTAGTCGCCCCCATTTTAGTCGCCAGTCTGCGGCGCCCTACCAATCTAGTCGAAGGTAATAAATGTTTGATCATGATAGCTACTCGTCGTGTAGTACTGTTGACACTACTGATGGACCATCTGAAGTAGTTTTCTCTCATCTTTTAGGGTACTCTAACCTTGATGGTCGAGAGATCGAGACGGTGTTTGTTTCACTCACCGGCGATGCCAGTGAATTATTTACAGTTGTCGGTTGGTGGGGGAAAGGGGACACGGGAAACATGGATTGAATGCTGTATGACGTCAGTGATCCAAGAAACACGATCCGATACCTCTGAGTTCATCGTAAAGAAATTTCTAGTGGATTCCCAGGGGACCCAAACGTCCACTCTACCCGAAAATCTGCATTGTTGGTTTCATTAAAATCACGCTGCGTTCACTTTTCTTCACACTTATAATGCGGGTAGGCGAATTAATTTCCGTGTAGGTATGGGTGATCGAATTTGAAAAGCCTTGAGAACTCCTTACTTACACAGCAATTGACGATCAAATTCAACCTTTAAAATATGTCAATTATAATACTGACTTGGGATTGGGTCACTTTTCAGCAAGGAAATTGCCACCCACCGAATCATGAGATGGAAGCAACGACCTCTCCTACCTCCCCTCCCCTCCACTTCCACTCTGTTATTCTTTTATATATGAAGAGCTCCGATCACGTTCTAGCCGAGATCACACGTCATTAATCCCCTATTTCTCAGTTTATGCTCAGAAAAAACATCTCTCGAGCCGGTGAGACATATCAGGTATTTATGACGTGAAAATCTTTCGCCTGTTTTCGGCATCCGCGAAGGTGATGGAGAAATAATAGGATTGGCAAATCCCCGTGTTTTTCACAAACATTGCTTTTTCCAAGTATTACTAATGGAAAAGTCACCGGCAGTTATGTAAACATAAAGGTGTTCTACCATCTGATAAAAAACGTAACATCAAGTTGTCCGATGACAAATTAAGGGTCATTGGCCTAAGTATTCTAAATGACAAGGATTTTTGTTGCACTCCCTTTCTCGCTACACAAGTACAAATTCAAAACGATTTTTGTTCCTCTACATGGGCGGTTACAACCGCAAAAAAGACGTTGCAAAAGGACGTTGTTATTCTAGTCGTTGTGATGTAATCTGTATAATAGATGCCGAGAAAGATGTTGGAGTGATCTCGAGTTGTCGGTAAAAGACGTTTGGCGGCGCTGCAGTCGTCGGGACTATCTGCAGTCTCAGCTAAAATGACGTTGGGCGGCGCTGCAGTCGAAAGGATGATCTGGAGTCGTAGGTTATATATAGACGTTACAAAATTTGGCGAGTTTGTAATTTTTGGAATACTGGGACTCCAGATCAACCCGACGACTGCAGCGCCGCCCAACGTCTTTCTTAGCTACCACTCGAGATCACATCACATCACTAACAACATTAGTATCGTCGTTATTTGCGGATATAACCGCCCATACTCTATCCTCGGATGAAATATGATAGTACAAGGTGTAGACAAAGAAAAGAGAAGATAGGAGACCCGTCTTAGATAAGAACGGTCTTGGAAATATGATCATACTTCAAAAAGAGAAAAAAAGCAAGAATTGTTGCTTACATTGTTAATGTTTATATGTAAACTGATATGTCGCCTTTTAATTAGTAGGCATCATAAGAGAATGGTTTCTTATGTTAGTTTATGATCGTGTAGGCAATTCTTAACTTTGCTGATGATGCTTGAGGTAGTATTTTGTTGTATTGGATTTTTCCATCAGGGCCGAAGCCAAAGCATTATTGGCCCTAAGGTACATGTGGACTGGAAGAGGCTACTCATGTTCCTCACTTGCATGTGTTTTTCACTTCCCCGTGCAAAGGTAGGTAAAGGCACCACGGCTTTCAATCTCGTTCCAATCGCCGTTAGTTCCGTTCCGCATTTTATGATGGCTCCACTAACGTCTCTGGAACCAATACTTGGCCGGTTTCACAAGAATCTTGTGAAAACATTTATTCGCCAATTTTATACCAAAATATTGAGAACAGTATTTAGCTAGACGTAAAACAAAGTCACAAAGCCAAAAAGTTGTGGAAAAGAGCAAAACACTTCGCTTGAATGAAATAGTATTCTCGGAACTATTTTACGAGAAAGGCGGTGATTCGGCTCGGTGTTCCGTCTGAATCCTGCCACGTTTTAGATGTCACTGAATCTGTGAACCAATGGGAAGGCGTATATCGTAGAGCACGTGTATTTGCCGTTTGATTGTAAACATCATGTGTGCCCTCGCTTCAACCATCATTTCGTGCAATTTTCATTTAATCAGGAGGTTTTGTCCTGTAAAATCTGAATGGATATTATATTCGAAACACTTGTGGATGAATGGATGACGCAGGTAAGTTTATTAGGCCCGAATAAGGGCAATTTCTAACATTTAATCGAGCTGTACGCGTCTGTACATTTTTGTACACAGCGATGCATGGGGTAAAAGTGACTCGATAAAACATTCGTTTTCAACCCCTAAATCACATTTTCATCTGTTGTTATAGAAGTTACTAATCTAAGAGGGCTAATACATGTCGATTCAGTTGTTGACATGCACAAAAAACCCTTATTTCGGTGTGTTTTGTTGACGTCGTCTGCTCAGTCCTCCGCGCAAATAGTACCGGTTTGGGTGCAGTGTCACTATATCGGAAGAATGGAGATAGGTGGCGCTGTGAGGAGTTTGCACGGCTTTCTGTCCCATGCGACAGACGTGAATAACCAAGGATGTTTAGTCCGATGTGGCCCAGGCTGGATTCGAACCCTGCACCTGCCACTACCTAAGCGAACGTGATAACCACCAGACTATCAGGGCTTGAGGTAGTTATTACATAACAATCTAGTTCTGGATGTTATGGACAGCGGGAACCAAGGTTAACACGAGGTCTTTGAAATCATTGAAAAACACTTCCAACACCAATGTAAATTGTTGGTACCCATATTGCGGAACCTTTTAAACACTGCATTTGGCCCCCTTTAAGTTGCCTATCGATCGGATGGTAGCCTAAGTAATTCCACCAATGGTAATTTGTCTTGATACAAACATACCTAAATCTGATGGAGAAATCTCATTTATTTTTCATCTCTTTGGAATTTCCCCTTCGCGGCAGATTTCCCGGGGGAATTGGTTCGAAGTATTTTGAATCTATCACCATCAACACTTGATATCAACGGGGAGGCGAACAGTTCAGGACGAACTCGGCGCGGTTTTTTTGCCTCGACATGTGCAGGTTCAACATGTTGAACGCTGTTGAACGTCAAAAGACGTCAAAAGTTGTTGAACGTTGTTGAAAGCTGTTGAACCGTCTAAACCCCCTTTCAACACGTTTCAACAGGTCTTTCAACAGCTTCAACAAGTTTCAAAAATAGGAACATGTTCCTATTTCTGAAAACCTGTTGAACGTTGTTGCTACTTGCGGCAGATTCCCAGCGGGATTCCCGTTCCGGACAGCTAACGCCGTCTATTTGTGACACTTTGAGGATCGCATCAACTGAAGCAGTTTCTGGGCGCGGGTAACGTATTGAGTAGCGGTTTGAAACTGCGGGAGGAGTTGAACGTGATATCGATCTATTTGTATGCTATGTTGTTATACATGAATTATAGCTCTCAGCAAAAGCCTAGATGTTTTGACAAATATTACATCATATGATTTGATAAATATTACATCGTGTGATTTAGTTTATCTCGGTCCGTTCCATCGCTTGGACGGGTCATTTCAGACATATATTGAAAATTCAAGTATTAATGATCCCGACGGGTACCCCCGTACCCATACGGCACCTACTCAATCACCACTAATCTGGTTAGGACACTGTAGCATTAATGAAGGATTTATACCTCGCCATTGTCTTGGCATCATTTCCTGATACCCACTCCATTACCGGTTTACAGGGCACGGGGGAGCTGACGATCAGGAAGTAATAGGGCATCAATCGACTTCACCAAACAACACTATTTAAGGTCTAGTGCAGCGCAATATATCAACGAGTATTGGCAGAGAGCCTATGTTGAATATTACATTTTTTCACCAGCATGCTGATGACGTAAGCCTGTATCCACAGGCAAACTTTTCCACCACTCAGAGTGACAATACAGTGTTGACAAATGTTGTCAACTGTGTATTGGTCGGAGAAAAGCGTTTGAGGAGTGTGATTGATTCGAAGAGAGTTGAGGAGCCTTGATAGCCGAGGGTTATCACGTTCCTCTTAGCAAAGCAGCAGGTCCCGGGTCCGAATCCAGCCCGGGCCATTATACGAGATTAATCATCCCTGGTTCTTTACGTCGGTCCCAAAAGACAGTAAGCCATGGTCCCTTATTGTACGTTATACCTTTGCAAGAGGAGTACAGTCTAGTGATGGTTTGAGGTGTATTGCAGCCAGAGGTCGTAGACCCTGGATGGTTCATAAAAAACTCCGACAACGGGGTATCGACTTAGCTACGATTGCCCTTTTTATTCACCGTTTTCCTCCTGCTAATTTACCGGACGGTAGGGGACCAGGGGTGACCGCATAGAAACTCCGCTAGCGCTAGCGGAGCCCATCTGCCGATAGTGCTGTACATTTTTCCATGCATTTTTAACACCGATAGGCTGTCGAAGCACTAGCGGAGTTTCTATGCGGCTACCCCAGAGCTTCCTACTTCATAATGAAATAACGACTCCCGTGTCGACCTGATGCCCTTAGAGATCACTGTATTCATGCTACCAAATCCTGAGCAAAGTGTAACGCAACCAAACTCGCCCACCCGAACGCTGAACAAATTGATAAAACCCATGCATGGAATGATTCTCTACATTCCTGACTGATGTCTCACTCAATTCAAATAAAACTCTCGTGATTGAAGTTAAGATAAATCGATGAGTGAGCAGGTTATGTGCCATTGCGAATCACCAGTCACTAACCATGAAACTGTGATCTTTCATTTTAATCGATAACTAGTGTAATGCTACATTTATTTATGGGAAGTAGATTTCAAAGGTTTGTTCGTTTGGCATGTAAATGACTGGTGAACTTAAGGCTTTAGCTTTAGGACACTTGATGAGGAGCTTGATAGCCTAGTAGTTACCACCTCCGCTTAGCAAGCGGCAGGTCCGTGGTTCGAATCCAACTGGGGCCACGTGGGATATCATCCCTGGCTCTTCTCGTCCGTTGCATGGGACAGTAAGCCGTGGTGCCTTGTACCCAGTCGCTGTGTGCAAGGGCAAGTAAAAGACCCCATCGAAGTGAGGAACATTGAACAGCTTGGGGCCTCTTCCATACTTACCAAGGTCCTGATGAAAACATACAAATACATTGTACCTGTACAATACTTCACGAGGATGGTAGCATGAAATATTTTTGACAAAGAAAATTGTCATGCTAAGGAGGGATTACCCTTCACCACATACATGTACCCAGGGTAGGCCTATCCGGAGAGGGCCAACACAACAGCATCTCATTGAGCAAAACCACATCTGCCCGAAAGAATCTTCATACCCGCTACAAGAGAAGAACTTAGAGACACTTCTTGCTCTCCACAATGATATCGATATTGCTCGGGCGTTATTCTTTCTTTTAACACCCACCACGTATCTTACTCTTGATATTCCTAACTGCTTTAATAAATCCAGTGAGAGAGCAACGGATAAGGAGATGTTCTCTTAGCTGGCGATGAACCGTTAGCACTGATTATACGTAAACATGCCTAACCTAAGCCATCATTTGTAATGTCAGTTCAGTCGGCGATACGACTCAGTTGTCTCAGGGGAGGCTTCCCTCCCACCCGGTTGATAAACAACCTTCTGGCAATGAATGAGACAAGTGAATGGTGTCAGGCCGTGACGGGTTCCCAATACCAGTCACTGTATGCAGGGTCTCTTTCCAACGTCGTGGAGTTCGTTCGGCGGCGAACCGCGATACGGTCGGCTGAAATACGACCGCGGTTTCCCATCTGATTCTCACCAGTCTATCTGGCCTGACGCCCATCTATCCTGGTTTGAATCCATCACATTTCCCCCTTCGGAGGAGCTCAGAGCCTCAGCCAGTCATGCGATGGCTAATCGACGTGCCAATCAAAATCTGTGTTACAAATGTGTGCGGGAAGAGAAGAGAAAGTGCCGAACGGCGATTTGTTTCACGAGTTCTGATTGGCTCGGAGGCGGGGTCAAGTTGGGGTCAGATTCATTTATATTAAATTTATGAGTTAACGCAAAAGATGAGATGATTTGGGACAAGGCTGAAGATGCAGTCGATGGCCTTGTTTGGACAAGATGCGGTTTCCCGTACGCCGTCACCGTCTACGACGTTGTCCAACGGCGTATACGCGAAAGAAGCAGCCGGCTGAAATACACGCTGGAGATCACTTGACTGCGTTGATGCAGTGTATCAAACGCTTTGATGGACACCACCGGGATTGAAATTTACCCGTGTAAGCCTCCTTTATCCGTCATCTCGTCACCATTCCATGGCAATAAATCCTCGAATTCACATCCCTTATTTCCATTTCAACCCGTCGTTAATAATACGGGAAAGAAAGTCACCATTTAACGGCCGGCTTCCTCCCAGGGTTGTGATTTGTAACCGGCTATTGGCCGCGGCAATAAATCGCCAGATCGTACATTTCAGTTGATTGTCTATTTACCATGTGTACGCGGCCGGGGTGACAATCACATGTCGTTTTACTTGCCTCGATTCTTTTAAATGTAGTTTTTAGGGAGCCACGGTTGTCTATGTGCTCGGACGGGTCTCTGGCTAGGGGTCTTGAGGTCGAATCCCACTCGGCGTGAGACTCTGGGCAGGTCTCTTTACCTACCTTGTCTCACTCCTCACAGGTGTATGGGTACCGGTCGCAATGCTCGGTTGTCGCGCGGAATGTGCAGCTCATCTGAGTTAGTTCTACTGAAAGTTTTCAGGATAGACTGAGGTTAAAGTGTCAAGTCTGATGATACATCTACCGGTGATATCAGACTATAAACCCACAACTTCAACTTTGCCCGACAGAAATCATGTTCCAAAAGGTATTTGATCGATACTTTCGCGTTCTATTTCACGGTCGTTCTTTCAGAGATCTGGTGGCATTCCCACAATAAACTCGACATGATGAAACTTTCATTTTCGGGGAACCTAAGCACAAAAAACGTACAGCCCTAACTGACTCATTCTGTCTGCATGCGAGCCTTGTCAATAATTTCCAAAAATAGGTATAGTTTAAGCGTAAACAGGACTGAACTCGAACCTGGATTAGAAACCTGATAAACGGTAGCATTCGAATGGAGTTAAGCTTCCAGTCATAGGTTGATACCGTTAGAAAGCGTTTTTCCTATGACTGTAGAAGTTTATACAAGGGCAGTTTTTGTGTTGCTATAAAGATACATGTCCTTTGATTTCATTGGCCGGGTATATGTCATGACATTTAACCGGATGGTCATCGAATTGGCAGCAACTTATGATACAGTCGGATATGATATCTGGGAAACCATCATCATCATGATGTATCGTATGCTGTTTTGTGTTTCACATAAAGGGCAAATGCTTTGAGGAAGGATGAAAAGCACCGATTGTTTTCATGTCTTTCATCCTTCGTGCCATGTGGTAGACAACAGCAGGGATTCAAGCTGCCTTCGGTAGATATCTTTGTGGTAAGGTAAAGGACCATCCCCAGCGGAGTTCCTTTCTACACTGTATCACTCATCTAAAGATACCCCATTGTCGACTGTATATGTATATCCCTTTGGTGAGAGGGCGGAAAAAATAACTCGGTTTTCCCGTTATTGGCTTTTTCATTTTCTTGAGGTATTTTTATCAAGAATGGCAATCTCAAGGGGTTCGCGATTGTATTGAATTTTTCATCAGGGCCGAAGCTATAGCATTGTTGGCCCTGATAAGTACTGAAGAGGCCATCTCAAGCTACTCATGTTCCTCACTTGGATGGGGTCGTTTACCTGCTCTTGCAAAGGAACAAGGTACAAGGCACCATGGCTTATTGTTGCTTGCGGCAGACGTGAAGAGCCGGGAATGATTAATTAAATATGGCCTGGGATTCGAACCCAGGACCTGCCGCTTGCTAAGCGGACATGATAACCACTAAGATTATCAAGACTTAGCGATAGCAAATCAATGCAAAAGGAGTTCCCGAGCTTTTTAGCAACTCAGGACGAGGCGAAAATGGCCAAACTTCAGGACGAGGCGAAAATGGCCAAACGCCAGTCAGGTATTCCTACGGTCACCTACGTCGAAATAGATAAACCAGTCACTTGTTATGATGGAGTGAACCAAACTCCAACCAGATCCATCATCCTTCGACTGAACCGTTTCGAAGTTGCTTGTATATGACTTGTATTCCCTGAATTGGATCAGGATAAGACCTGAAAACTGGTGAATCCTTTCGTAGTCAATGGCATTCCCTATACTCCCACGTCAGCTACTGACATTTCATCACATCAACACTAAATACATTTGTTATAGAGACTAGGATCGTCCTTCTCCGATAAGCCAATAGAAGCAGGAATGTGATTGAGACCGTCTGTACTTTCCATGATCTGATTGCCAATAAGGTGTCTCATCCCCGCAGTGTCACAGAAACCCGTGCTCGTATACTGGCCAACAGCGAGAGAATAACACTTCTGATACCTTACCAATCTGGTCGAAGGTAATAAATGTTTGATCATGATAGCTACTCGTCGTGTAGTACTGTTGACACTACTGATGGACCATCTGAAGTAGTTTTCTCTCGTCTTTTAGGGTACTCTAACCTTGATGGTCGAGAGATTGAGACGGTGTTTGTTTCACTCACCGGCGATGCCAGTGAATTATTTACAGTTGTCGGTTGGTGGGGAAGGAGGACACGGGAAACATGGATTGAATGCTGTATGACGTCAGTGGTCCAGGAAACACGATTCGCTACGTCTGAATTAATCGTAAAGAAATTTCCAGTGGATTCCCAGGGGACCTAAGCGTCCACTCTACCCGAAAATCTGCATTTTTGTTGGTTCCATTAAAATCACGCTGCGTTCACTTTACTTCACAGACAAAATGCGGGTATGCGAATTAATTTCCGTGTAGATATGGGTGATTGAGTTTGAAAAGCCTTGAGAACGCCTTACTTACAAAGCAATTGACGATCAAATTCAACCTTTAAAATATGTCAATTAGAACACTGACTTGGGATTGGGTCACTTTTCAGCAAGGAAATTGCCACCCACCAAATCATGGGATGGAAGCAACGACCTCACCTCCCCCTCTTACCCCCTCCCCATTTCTTTGTTGCATCCTTATAACTTACACTATAAAGAAGCAGTTGCGTGAAGTAGATAGACGATAGCCTCTTACCGTACGTTCAGTAATGTAGTAAAACACAACAAGTATCCTTTTAGCATTCTGTTCGTGTATATCGGAAAAAGGTGCATGGTGCCGAACTCGTATGAAATTGACAAGGACCTGGTCGTGTGAATGTGATGCTGAGTAATAGCTTTGAGTTATTCTGAAGGTATCTTTCCCATCGTAGCTGATATTTTTGCTCTTCTGCATTAGTGTATTCATGAAGTACGGTTATGAAATGTACATGTACGTGATTTGGAGTTGCTTTCCCTGCAGAACTGAAACGTACGTGATATGGTGTGTTATTTTCCCAACATAACTGAAATGTACGTGACATGGTGTGTTATTTTCCCAACATAACTGAAATGTACGTGATATGGTGTGTTATTTTCCCAACATAACTGAAATGTACGTGATATGGTGTGTTATTTTCCCAACATAACTAAAATGCAATCGACATTTCACAGCAGCGTCCCTTTCACAAGCGACACTGATTAGGGGCGACCTGCGTTCGGCTGCAAATGATTGGATTATTTCAGGTGATGGATTTGGGGAATCCCGAATATGGAGTNAGTACGCTTATGAAATGTACATGTACGTGATTTGGAGTTGCTTTCCCTGCAGAACTGAAATGTACGTGATATGGTGTGTTATTTTCCCAACATAACTAAAATGCAATCGACATTTCACAGCAGCGTCCCTTTCACAAGCGACACTGATTAGGGGCGACCTGCGTTCGGCTGCAAATGATTGGATTATTTCAGGTGATTGATTTTGGGAATCCCGAATATGGAGTCGCATTCAATCATGTTTAAATATTAAATAGCCATGTCCAACAGGCGTGTCTTGCGATGGTATTTGTCATTTTGTGTACGGCTTGTCAATTTGTGACCGAGTTCATTAGATTAAATGTCGACGATGGTTTTAGTATTAATTACGTTAGAGTGTTTGCTAGACATGTCGTGTGGGAAAAATATGTATCCAAAAACAGTACCAAAAAAAATGTAGGCTACTTTCCATATCCGGTGTGACAGTAATCTAAGCCCCCCTGGATCGAAGTACGGTTTTATTGTTCAACGAAGGATTAGATGCATGGCGGAGACCATTCAAATAATAACCTTGCAATGGCAGACTACATGTATTGTAACTCTGATCTGCATTCCTAGGACCACTATTCCATTCACACCAATACTAGATCCTTCGTTATGTGGTACAGGTGTATGAATGAGAATGCTCCTTTATGATAGTGCCCGCTTTATTACATGTATGTGGCGGACACTCAAAAACAGAGAGACATGTTTATCAGTGCCTCCTCCATTGCGTTGCGGCTTAATCCGTCAATCTTTTCTTGGAAGCATTGGCAAACGGGGGGGGGGGCAGTGAAAAATATTACATCAGTAACCAAAGGCTGGAACGATGGCTTGACTGCATAAACTATATTGTTTTATAAGAACCCCGAATATTACCATCCCGAAAGAAGCGTCGAGCAAGAATCTAAAAGATGCCTGCAGGATTAAGAAAGCTGTGTAATTATAACGGGTTTTTAGATCGCCGTGTATGTTAAATTTCTCCATCGACTGGCAGGTGCAATCCTTGACAGAAATTACCTGTAAATTTGAGAGATATGTGGATTAGGTGGAAAAAAATGTTACATACCTTTAATTCAGTTACCGTATCCTTCTAGAACGTACGTATCCTTATAGTCTATTCCCAGAGTCACGACACGTCACTTGATCTACTTGGTATGATATGTTAACACTCCGCAGACAGTCAATGTTATGACCTCATAATGAAACCACCGGAGTGAAAGCACTTTAGGCAATTTCGTAAGACCGAGAAAACACTTGACGAGCGCACAGTTCACCAACATCAAACAATATAACAAAATAACAATGGAGAATGCAACTCGGAAAAACCTCCTTGAAACCACGCAACGTCGTTATTGCAGTCGCCCGTGTTAAGAGTGTATTTGCTTCGTTAGCGAGAAGTTTTCTCGACTGCCAGATGCCGTCACGTGGGGCTGCAGTTGTTGATGGGACGATGAAATGACTATTTCTATTAGTTCAGTATTTACATGTATATCTCTGATTATTTCACTTATCAGATGAAGCTGGACCTTTCTGTCCTAACATCTTCCTCATTTGTGCCAGGAGCATCTGTCAGTGGTCGTCGACAGCTGGTTATTCCGATCTAGTCTTTGCGAAACAATTGGATTTATCAAGACAACCAGCTGACGGCCAGGATATAAAATGGTCAGACACCGTACATGTATATTATTGATAACTACGTTGTATCGTGCTGGACAGAGATGTATTGCGATAAAACATATATGCGTATTAGTGGACACAGTTGTATTTTATAGAACCCAAAAAAGTTTCAAAGAAGATACATTTTAAGTTAGACACCGATTTATTAGGATCACTACTTCTCCGTCCTCAGTGGAAAATGTTGTTGTCTATACATCCTGACAAAATCACTTTCACAAAGTTGGATTATAAATGTACAAAACCACGAACCTTATCTGTCAATGCGATTCATCCAAAAAGATGTCTTATTTTCGGCACAAATCAATACAAAATGTAAATTATTGTCCCTCCGTTAATGGCGTCTCCTCCTTCAGGAATTACTATCGTACATCAATACCACGCCAAGTAGCTCCTTCAGAACGCCACATTACGCTGTCTGCGCTATTGTCGTGTAAGTGAACACCGCGCTTGCAAGCTGTCGGTAATATCCCCAACAGCAAGGCGGTGGGCCGCCGTGACGGTGAGCCAACACTGGTTGCCATTCCCAATGGCAAGAGAGGGCGATATTCCGCTCGGTATGATCACCGCTCACAGACTGATCCAGCGATGATCGATCTGAACTACGAGGGTTTATCTCGCTGAGGCAGATGCTCGACAATCAGGGGAATTCTTGTCAAATTTCGAACTGGGACAATTCCCTGTCACTTTGACATTCCCCATTAGAGTTATCTGACAGAGATGTTCCCTTTGATGACCCAGAGATGATCAATCTTTATTAGTTATCTTTGTTGTCCATCGATTTACAATTACGTTCGGCTTCTTTTTCGCGCAGATTCTAAAAACTAAATTGGAAACTGTTATTTCAGTCACAACTATTTACATTTCAGGCCATGATTAATTGTGAGAGAGCATTATTTTGCACAGAGTTTTATTTCGTTGTCAAATTGTTGCAGTCAAAGAAATAGTTTCTTTAGAAAAGCTTTCTTTTTCTTCAGAACAGCTTTCTTTTTTCTTAGAAAAGCTTTCTTTTTCTTTAGAACAGCTTTCTTTTTCTTTAGAAAATCTTTCTTTTTCTTAGAAAATCTTTCTTTTTCTTTAGAACAACTTTCTTTTTCTTAGAAAAGCTTTCTTTTTCTTTAGAACAGCTTTCTTTTCCTTAGAAAAGCTTTCTTTAAAAAAGCTTCCGTCGTAAGAAAGCTTTTCTTTACAAAAGATTTTATTTAGAAACGTTTTTCCTTCTTTAGGAAAACGTTTCTTTTGGAAAGTTTTTCTTAGAAAAAAGAAAAGGCTTCCCCCAGAAAAGCTATCCTTTAGAAAAGAGTTTTTTCTGGTACACCTGAATGGACATTATTAACAGCAAAACACCTGGAAGGGAATGCACACGGTACAAATACACACGGTGATGAGAATACAAAAAAGGCTTGGCAGAAGTGTCGAAACAAGCATCAGCAAAAAACGCTAATCATGTGTTCTTTTCTCTGTAAATCATCATGCCTAATTTCCCTCTTTGTGAAATACAATATTGTACGAGATAAATGATATTCCTTAATCTCGTCATGTAAGATGTAACCTTCAACTCTCTCGTGCTTTGTAATTGATACACATCATCTATGACTGGCTGGGTAGGGTTTCCTCTAAAGAAGTCTGGATAGATGATGCCTAGGATATCTTCACTGAACACAGTAAAGAAGCCCTTCAACATGACGCGAGCATTACTTGTAGATACTCTAGATTCACTGATATAAGACCACTCCTTTATCTCTGGGCTAGACCGCCCACAGTACAATATGCAATGAACAGGTCACGGTCCCTTCTAACTGATTGGCTAACACCTGTGGCAGGAAGTTGAGTTGACAAAGGCTGACAATGCTGTTCTTGTGACCAAACTACAAAAGCTGTCTTTATTTAGTTTGGCAATGAATGTCAGTCAGTTGAATAATAGGAGTCACTGCGGTCCAATTCAATGCCCAGCGGACCCATTCATGGTTGACTGAGCACCAAACAGGAGAATTTCATATTGTGTTGGTCAGGTAGAACTTTGTTGTATTTTGCTGTTTCTATTGTTTTTCAACAAAGAGCATCGTCAATCGCAGTGGACACTTGTCAGTACACCCTGTTACGAAATCAAGAGCATGGCCCAAAGGCCAGAGGCCGGTGACGGACTGGCGCGTACGCGGCGCGTCCTGCAGGCGTTCCGCCAATCAGATTCTTCGGTAGGTGTTTCGGTCTGAGTTATCGCCTCCCTGATTGGTTGAACGCTATCCGGACGGATTGCTTACGCGTCAGTCTGTCACCGGCTTAATTCACAAAGTTGCCGTTCGCAGTGCGTAAACTGTTGTCCTTTGGCGGGATACCTATTGTTCACTATCAGCTTAAAATCATGCCCTGGCAACCTGAACAATTGAAAAGTTGTGGCTCAACCTGCGTTCAAGATAATCTCCGTTTGGTGCACACGGCCCTTAAAGTTACGGAGACTTTCACTCACTTAAAAAGGGCCCCGGACCATCATGACCATCTGAACAGAGGATTTGGCGTCCTATTGACCAATGTTCATTAATTGTCTCGGCCTAGTGGGTGGGCTTAGATATCCAGAAGCGATGGTAAGTGGTTGAATCTGGAATATGTGCAAGGTGTAAAAACAGAACATGGATGTAGTTCTTGTATGTTTGACAGAAGATTAAGACGCATTTTAATGTCAGATGCTGCGTTTGAAGCGGAAATGCCATATGCCAACAGAGAGTGTGCTTGTGTATGCAACAGCTTGTTGACATTCTTGACAGCACTATTTTGTTATTTTCCAATCTTTACAGAGCGTTCGCCTGTGCAGAAATCATCCTTTCGAAAAGACAATTCCCTGAATAGCGCCGTATGGATGGAGATTTTACGCGGCTTGTATCATTTATTCATAACCCATCAGCCGTAAGCCAAATGGGTTGACTTTGATAATGTCACGGATGAGACTCCTGTTTAACTTTTACTGGCCACCACACGAGGACGGCGATCCTCTGATGGTAAAATGATGAGAACTAGATCGATATCGGTATTGTGTCCTTATCCTCTGATCTGAAGCGGACACGTTTGATCGGATCGCAATAACGGAGCTTTCCTTTAAATTTAATCTCGAGCCAATGTCCAGGGGATCACTAACGGAATTTCAAGGTATAAAGTAAAATACGGTTGCCATGGCTGTGAGCTCATTTTGCGGGGTAGGTTTCGAAGGTCATATTTGGCAAAAAAGCCGAGAGCTTTGAGCTAATGTTATGAGCCACAGGTCTTACTATCACGTGTTGAACCCATAAGACTTTATTAAAGCGAATTGGTCGTGCCAGGATCGATCGCCGCCATCTTGGATGGGATATAATCCACATGCAAATGCACACTTGCATGCCTGCCATGGCTTCACTCTCTTTGGATACCACGCTGTCACCCACTGATTTAGGCAAGTCCACGGGTCCATTTCTCACTAACAAACAGAAATTTGTAATTTGAAATGATGAATTTGGGGGGCCAGGAAACTATTTCTTTTGTGTCACTCTTTACTCACACACTCTTTACTCACACGACTAATTCTACGTCGGTGGGTCATTAATGCAATAATGCGCCACAGTTGACATCTCGGCGTTGATAAATACCTCAGAATGGTCCCTAGCCTTTAAACAATCAGATTCATTCCATAAAACTGAAATGGTCTAAATGTGATGGCGTGCCCCGACCATCCAAACACAGAATTAGCGAATCTTTTATCCCATAGGATCATGTACGGAAGCAACGCGTTAATAACTTAATGGATGAACAATGGTTAGACATCGATCATGAATATTAAAGAGGGACATGATGGATGCGCCACTAGCAGCTAAAGCAATACTGTGACAACCGAACCAACCAGGCATAACAAGACAGACACGATGCCTGACCTTGTAGTGTCATTGATAGACACGTATTGATCCAGTTAAACTCCCTACGCAGTTGTGTATCGCGCCCCCTTCGGTTTACTCGCTCTCCACAACTGCTTAACTTCGTAAGATTCGCCGCGTTCGGTCAACAGATGGCGCTGAGAGAGTCGACCAATGAGAGCACCGAGCAACCGGTAACCAAGCTGGACTGAGACACCAGGGATGGCAACAGATTTCAGCAAAAAGTCTGAAAACACCAACGGGGGAGCGCGAGGGGGGGCCATTTGGGNCCTTCAGCCTATTCAAGCCTTACATTCACTAATTACATTTCTGTTAGGTTGAGCAACCACCTTTTTGGGGCTTGTACCCTTTCTTTCCTTAATTGCTGTCACGTCCTGTTTGGATGGGATACTTCTAATCTACATTTGGGTTTCAGCTCAGACTGTTCTAGAGTTTCGGATTGTAAAGTTCTAGCCTGAAGAAGACCCCGATTGGGGTCGAAAATTCGCAAACACTCTGGAAATTGCCTTTTTATTTATCATATATTGTGTGTCAATTTTTGTGCTTTTCTTCTCTTTGAATGTTTATGCCAAAGGACCTAATTATAAAACAACGTAATAGTTGTTGGAGAGACCCCGGCAGGAATGGAATCATGTGTATACATGTGTTTCTTCTGTAAAAAACAACGACAACGCTTAAATTCGTAACATCATCGACAAAAAGAAAAAAGCCAGCGAGGAAACACTGTATCCGTTTAACCATAATAAATGGGCGTCAAAACGACTAAGAGTTTCCTCGTATAGGCTATCACGGCGCTTTCGAATCGTCCGAGGAATTTGCAGTTGCTATTTTTCTCTCAAATAATAGGTTGATGACACGACCAGAATCTGGTTTTTCCAACTAGGAAAGAGAAATTTGCGAAAAAATAAACGACTCCAGCATCATTGGGAATTCTTCAACGGAGTCATGAATCCGCGCGGCCTGAGTTGTGACAGCTCGTCACCAATATTAACCTTGAGGCGATTTCTTCGTTCAGCGTATGGAAACAACTACGAACTTCACCAAGAAAAGCAAGAAAGCTACAGAGATATGTTCAGATTCTGTTTCAATAGATCAAACGGTAATCCATCAAAGAATGACTGGCACTATCTGAAGCTTGGAAGCTTAGTATGATGAAGGATTAAAATGCAAGAACACAGTGACGTGCTCTCGAGTAGATAAAGATGCCGAGCTAGAAATGTCTGTGCATTCAACCGCTAACCGTATAAAAAGCCATGACAGATTCCCGTGGTTCGATTTACCAAGGCGATTGCATCGTAATTGTTGCTCATCGTTTTTCTATCGTATAAGGAATCTGAGATGATGCTGTGATTAGTGGTAAATCATATGTCTAGTAGAGACGCGTGGTTATCGCTGATCATAAAAATGCTTGGCATTCAGCATTCCGTCGTTTGGAAATTTCTCATGTCTTGAGATCAAAGCGGCATGTGAAAGGCATCAACCGAAGGGATACCAACGAAGGGATACCAAGACAGCTTGCTGCATGTAGTTTCTACCATTTTCAAATTCAGTCTCTCATGGTTACGACTTCTAATCGTTCTTTAAAGCCCCTGTCACACTGTGGCGACTTAGGTGGGCGAATCCGCGCGAACTAGAATGAAATGGTCCATGGACCATGTGCTCACCCCTTTGGACATAATAGTGTAATGACAGAGAGCGGGTATTTACATGGTCCATGGACCATTTCATTCTAGTTCGCGGGGATTCGCTTGCCTAAGTCGCCAGAGTGTGACCTGGGCTTAAAGGGGAACTGACCACTTTGCCAGCCAAACTGGGCTACCTACACCTCAAAATGCCTTTTGATATTACTTCAGGACTCACAACAGTTTGATTTGAAAATCTCCACCCATTTTCGAAATAAACACCAAAATGTAATTTTCGAAATCAAATTACCCGCCCAATTAGTGATGTCATTCAGAGAACCATTACAATGTAGTGACCATTGCAAAATGTGCTATATCTGTACCTAAGACAGCTGGACAGAATATATTTCTAATGTCAACCACGTTGCCGTTATTGAGAATCAATAAGTCAGCCATGTGGGGATCTTTACACCTGAAATTCAGGTGAAAATTCAGAACTAATTGAAAATACCATATTTAGAGATTTCGATATCTTAGTCAATCTCGACAGTTTGTTGAATAATAATACCCTTCCTGAGACAGTTAGTGTTTTCTTTGGACTTTTTCTCCTAAATAACACTTTGAGTCAGAAAGTGCACTTGACAGGCTCTCTAGGATAAAGATTTGGTACATTTCACAATGGATGACTATAGAAATGGTTCTAGGTATGACATCACTAATTGAGCGGGAAATTTGAATTCTGAGAAATACATTTTTGTGTGTAGTTTGAAAATGAGCTGAGATTTTTTCACCAAAATTTTGCCAGCCATAGAGTGGTGTCATACCCATTTGGAACAGCAAAAATATTCAAATATTTGAAGGCGTCCGTTCCTCTTTAAGAAAGCAACGTTTCTTGAAGTTTCCCTTCACGTTTTCAAGCTCAAATGATTTCAAGTTCACATGCAAGCTTGAAAACTTGAAGGGGAAACGTTGCTCTCTTACAAAACTATTAGAAGTCGTAACCATGTGACTGAATTTGATTGGATGTATGAGACTTCAAAAAATGCCATTCAAAGATGTACTTTATCATTTTGATCATCATATTGACACAATGGATAAACATTTTAATCACATAAAGTGTATTATTTTGTCCCGTCAAGTATAAAAATCGTCTCGCATCAGGATTTTTGTTTTGCATCAGAAAATATTATTATCGTGTTTGTATGTTTTTTATAGGCTATTCACCAACCAAGGTAGGTGTAGGCACTCCCCCGTTTAATGTTTTTATGTTCATAGTACATGTAATCCAAACTTATCATTTACATGTACTTTTATAAATTTTTTTCTCATACGCCCATCGCGACAAAGAGTCAAAGCAAGAGCAAACCGTCTGACGCCCAATAGGAGTCAATATTTTTCAAGTTATACTTATTCAAGTTAAAAATTAAAAAATTCAAAACAGACGCCAAAGCCTACTTTTTGCGGTTCTGACGCCGTTTGTGCTAATACTCATTGCTAAAATAAGTATAAAGGATAGCGTGATAAAGACTGCCTGCTGTCAGGTACAGTGCTTCGACCAGAGTACAGGGTTCTGGCGTGGGCTTCAAAGATGATGCTTCGTAAAGAAGAATGGGCTTTCTTCTCCAGCGTCAGTTGCTACAGTCACGTGACACATGTACTTTTTCCAGGTTATTAACGTGGGAACAGCCATGCATCTGTGCATCATCTGAGCGAGTTCAACGTTGTTCTTACTTCCAGCTCAGATTCCAACAAGCCAACCACTAGGCCGTAAGGAAATGCATCATGGCCGGCGGGCCAGTCCGTCTGATATATAACTCCGGCAATTTTCCGTCCTGTCGGCGGAAAAGTAGGTGTAATAGCAGGATTGGGCAAAGATATCGTATTTCGAAGTTCGGAAACGTCAGCAACCTGTTCTATTGCGTAGAGTAAGGGAGGGAGGATGGGCACAGGGGGCAGTAGAGACTTTCAACACAGAATGGCGCATGCTGTCCTTCGGTCCCGTGTAAAAACGTTTTATCCTTTGGTTTGACTGTGTGAAAGAACCAAACACATCTGTTTGTCTGCAAAAGAAAATCGCTGCACTTCTTTTCTTCTCACGTTAGGTGGTTATACATCTTTCAAGCATTCTGCTGTGTGTGACTTTGCAACAGTGAGATTTCTTTTGGTGATAGCCTATACGCATCTGTTGATGTTTCTTTTGGTGATAGCCTACACATCTGTTGACGTTTCCTTTGGCGATAGCCTATGCATCTGTTGATGTTTCTTTTGGTGATAGCCTACACATCTGTTGACGTTTCCTTTGGCGATAGCCTACGCATCTGTTGATGTTTCTTTTGGTGATAGCCTACACATCTGTTGATGTTTCTTTTGGCGATAGCCTACACATCTGTTGATGTTTCTTTTGGTGATAGCCTACACATCTGTTGACGTTTCCTTTGGCGATAGCCTACACGTCTGTTGGTGTTTCTTTTGGTGATAGCCTACACATCTGTTGATGTTTCTCAACGAAAAAGTAAATTCTCCATGAAATTGATTTCCTCCTTGGCTGTCGTTATATATTCAGCAGTTGAACACGTCCTTCAGGTATTACCCTCTATGTGTTCCACATCACCAGCAAGAAGACTCCCTGGCAATGCTTTGTTCATCATAATGACCACAGACAAAACCACAGGACTTTCTCGCGGTAACACCTCTCCACTCGCCTGACAATTCCTCTAATTACCCCACGGCGTTGTCGGTTTTTCCACGTGTGATATTTCCCTTCCGTTTTATCACTTCTTTTCATCAGCAGAAATGGTCTGGCTTCTCTATTTACCCATTAGTAAGGTCCTAGGTGGGATGGGTATTTCAAGGATGAAAAGCAGTTCTAAGACTTCCCGATAAACCAATAAAGGGAAAAAACGAAGTGACTCTGTTCCTCAAAGTACACGTAATGGATCATATTTTCTACACAACTTTCATGTTATTTTGGCTGTGCATGCCTTTTGCACTGTTTGGAGTATACAGGGAAATGTGCCACATATATATTATACATATATCACATATATAATATATATACATCAATATATATGAATCGGATATATAAAATGCTAGACACCTTCTGGATATCCGTGGTTGTATATATATTATATATGCAGTGTATATATAATATATATATAATGGCCATCATGCTACATATATGATATATTCATATTTATTTTCATTTCATATATATATTAGATATATAGGTGGATTTATTGCTATTTTGACTAAAAAGTACACACTGAAATATTGTTATTTACACATAATTTTATTGAGATCAATATTTACACGGAGAATCAGTTACAGAGAACATTAGAATAATACAGCGTTGATCGGTATTATACATGGAGAATGTCCAGCAGAGAACAGTTGAATTTTGTCAGTTGATTCCCATTGTCATTATCTTCATCTATGGACGAACTTTTCTTCAAGAAGGCAAGTGAAGAAGGGCTGCAAAAGAAATAAGGATATTGAATAATAGATTCAATTGGTCACCACATGATTGGTACGAGCCCAATCATCGTCTCTTTTAAGAACATACATACATACATGTACATACATGTAGGCCTAGCCGAGTAAAATGACCTGAGTCTATTAAACATGTCTGTCTTGGACAAAGGTTGCTGTTGCTAGGCCTAGCCCAACTCTGTCGCCAGTGTACTGTAGGCCGGCGTAATAGAATCTAATGTCCCCGATATGGATGTTCCAGAACAATACAATGTACATTTACGAATTAAGCGGCACCATTGAATTGCACTCCTGAGAGACCACGACCATCAATCCTGTGACAAACAATGCATGTGGACATCAGAAAGACGAGGGGCATTAGATTCTATCACACCTGGTCAACTATACTATCAAGCCGGTATTTTATCAGACCCACCTGGGTAGCAGTCGTCAACCTCATAATGGGCTGTTGTCTGGTAGGCATGGTATTGTAGGCGACTTGGCCAAGCCTTCATTCATCCTCCCTGAATATGCTGAAATCGAAATACATGGCTGGCATCAGTTTATTAAATTTGTTTCAATAATCCATCTTGACTGGTTAGATCAGAAATTGTACCTTTAAAGGAGCTCGACGTCCAAGTTGTAAACACGGTATTCACTAGTCTCGGGCACCCAGCTGCTCGGTCACCCAGCCGAATCTGAGGATCGAACGTTTGTGTCGCACTACCTGCGGAACGAAACGGTTGGCTGCGCGAGACTACATATTCACTTCAGTACATATCACCGATAATAGGTGGCAGCACAGCGTAGATAGAGAACCAGTGAATGGTTGAGTGAGTTGCATTGGACCGGGCACCAGTCTAACGATCACGGGGCGCTACTGGTGCTGCCACCTTCACGAAGGAATAAAACTAGTTTGCTAGCCACTGTTTGTAAACAAACCAGTTTGTTTACAACTTGGACGTCGAGCTCCTTTAATGATGCCAGTAAATTCACCTTCATGTTCTCACCTTTATGCATGTTTGTCATGGACTCATTCAATTACAAGAAGGAGCTGGGGCCCAATCAAGACTGGGGCTGCAGCCTTCCACCAGTGCATCCTCTGAAATCAAAATCATATCATGAGTAGTAGGCTATCTGAGTAGCCTAGGCCTAGGCCTATCAAGAGAAAAATAGGTTTTAAACGAAATAGAAGAAGAAGAGGTCATGCAGGCTTGCCTTGAATGCCAATGTCATAGGCCTATGTCATTGCCAGTGCCAATGCCAGGTTTTGAACTAACCCGAAACTATCTGTCAGTGAAATTGTTCTGATACGCCCTGTAGGGCCTAGGCCTATATGCAAATAATAAAAATATGAGAAAGTAGAGTCAACCTCTAGACAAACCGTTCAGATGATGAAATTTGAAAAACCATGCGTCGGTCTCATCTCAGTGCGACTTTTGGCATCATGCATGACGCTGACGGGACGGGGGCCAGAAACTGCCACCCAATGGCCCAAGAACAAGAAGGGAGTCTATAGTGAGCAGTGACACATGTCATTGACTGTGAAAAGGGGCACACAGAAAAGGGGCAGGCCAAGCTTCCTTGGCCGTGAGCAACTTGATTTTATTTCAGGCGTAGGCCTTAGGCCTACGGCCTAATTTAGAGAGGCACGACTATGAAATAGGCTAGGCCTAGCCTAAATGGCCGTGCCCGTGGTGCCGCGGCTTTCTTTTGCATGTTTTGTTAGGCCTAGGCTATGTCAATGCCTGCACACTTAGGCCTAGCCTCGGTGTCATTTGACAGCCATTTGGCATGGTACTCAGGCCCACACAATTCCTCCTACCTACCTCATCTTCTTTTACTGTCATGACTGTCCCATTCAAGCTCGACTTCAACGGAAAGCACCACCGGCTGCGTCCGTCCCTCACCATCCATGCTGACTTGCCTGACTGATGCTGACGCTCTGTCATGTCTGTGCGCGCGTCTCCGAATGTGGTGACGTCGTCACGTGTTTGTGTTGTCTGACGTAGACGAAAGTGTGACGTCACGTCAACTTGCCTTGCCGCGTTGCCGCCTTCTCAGACATGTTCTTGCGTGTCTTGCGCTGCTGGTCAAGTGGTTTCTTTCCATTTTTTTATAAAACCAGCTTAGGACACGAACATAAGCGGGCGCTGGGGCGCAAATGCGTCTGACAACCTGCTAACAGCGCCAGAGAAGCATCAAAATCTGTTAATATGGACGGGCGCTGAAGAACGTTCTCTAATGAAAATTTTACCTTTAACGTTAGTAAGTAAACTTCACCAGTCATAAAATGCATCTCTGTCTTGCCATCTCATCATTATCGAATCTTCTAGCAAACTAGGTCTAGGCCTATAGTGACAGTTCCGACGGAGCCATCCATCCACATCAGCCGGCCTGACGATGTTTTGGCGGGAAGCCAAAAGAGACGAGTGACTCATCCTGGAACTCCACGTGTGATGTATTGGCTAGTCGCCAAGATGCAGTGACATGACCTATTTAGTGCTGCATCATCCAATGGGTGAGGGGATACCACACTGGGATTCCCATGACATCATTGTGGAAACTAT
>NMRB01000213.1:336395-379909 GCA_002633025.1 Notospermus geniculatus
GGTAGTCAAGCCTCAACCCTACCAACCTGAAAAATATGGTAGTCAAGCCTCAACCCTACCAACCTGAAAAATATGGTAGTCAAGCCTCAACCCTACCAACCTGAAACAATAGGGTAGTCAAGCCTCAACCCTACCAACCTGAAACTTGTGAGAATTCGCTCTAGTATCCTGCACATGAAGTTCTACCTCCAAACCTAACTTCCGACTGAACATGTAATGGTGAAGATTCTAACATAACAGTCACTTGAAACGACGATGGGAAGAAACGTGTTTCCATCGCTGAATAATCGAGTCCGGGAGATAAGGTCCACAGACTAAGAACACTTGGTGTGTTAGACTTACAGCTTCACTCCTTCTTTTTCTGATCAAATGATATTATAATAATTATAGAGAATGTCGTTGATGATGCACGGAACAGTGAAGACGTCTGAAGACCAAGTTCGTCTGGCAGCAGCCACTCGCAGCCCCAGACGACGTCTGCCGTCCAAGTGTATGTCAGTTCAGTGATATGCATACCTTTCCTATGTATGTACTTCCTGGTCGAAAGGTATCGGCGTGAGTGGCAGCAGCTCCGTGCATGCATTGGAAGCTTGCAGACCTGTTCGAAGTACCCGATTCATCAAAATGTTATCAGTCGTTGAGAAATGATCTCGAAGCTCAATACAGGGAACCCTCGCGATCGCCAATACCGTCCTCCTGTCCTCTAGATGTACTTGCTGTGCAGTATAACAAGTTCATACATTTCGCGGGCCCGCAATGGGAAGAACCGCATAGGCATTTACAATAGCCAAACTGTACACGTAACAAAATGAGGACCTGATATGGGCCTATCGACAGTTTTGGCAGGATTCCCTGTACGTTCCTGAAGTAGCGATACCTCAATGGCGAGAGGATGGACGAAGTGCCGAACGTAGCGTGAGAGGATCTGAACTCTTCGTTACTTGTATCTGTCAAGCGTAGTACATGATTTTGTATAGTTCGTCTTCACAGAAAAAAGTTTGGTGATGACAGCAGTCAGTTTAACAAACCTTTGTTTTCATTTCAGGTATACAATAGTCATTTATTTATCGGTACAGATAAGATAAAAAGAGAATTTCAAAGATANATCACACTTTTTTATAGAAATTTCGAACTTTTGTCAAAAATACAACTCATGCAAGTTCATGATATTTTTGGTCTCAAAATGTGTCTTGATGCTCTAAATAACTGCCGTGAAAAGCAAAGGTTGATCTGCTGAAGATTTTGGGAAATATTTAAGTTTATTAGCTGTGCATTTACTTTTGATTAAGGGTGTACATGTAATACGAGAAATAATACTGATGATGGATTGAACGCGCTTCCTTTACTCCGTTATCCAATCAGAGCACCGGGTATGACACCTATCGGAACGGAACAATGGTCCATCCATATTCAGATAGAGCAGAGATAGAGTACTGTACATTTTACACTACACTAACGTCGGAGGACATAAAGGCCCGTATTCTAGAAGCCTCCTTAACTCTAAGGTCCACTTTAAGCTTTTGTATTCCACCCTGCAAACAATAGCTAAAGGTCAACCTTTGAGTTAAGGAAGCTTCTAGAATACGGCCCAAAGACTCTGAATTCAATACAGTGTGGCTTAATTTAGATCTCCTGATCCGAGCAGCGAGCCCAAGACAATGTTTGGGACGACTGTGATGTGAATGTATACCAGGGATGTTGGATATATCTCAATGATGTCGAATGAGAGAAGTGTGATCGGAATAGCAACAACCACTCTTGATTACTATACTGTATAGCATTTCTGTTGTGGTGTGAGAAAGAGACCCGACGCTGATCTTTGGCAGCGAAATGGTTATCACGCCGCTCAGCAAGCGGCAGGTTCCGGTGTAACGTTTTGCCAGTGTGACATTACAATAGATTGACAGAATAAGCGGCGACTTGACAATGGGCGACACACAGAGAACCAGCGAGTCTGTTTCCCAGGGTGTTCCGAACAATGGGAATCACACAGAAAAATGGCCACACTGAAAAATGTTACACCTGGTTCGAATTCAGCCTGAGCCGTGTGGAATCATTCAGACCGTTGCATGAGACAGCAAGCCGTGCTGCCTTGTTCCTTGTGCCTTTGCAAGGGCAAGTAAAAGACCCCATCCAAGTGTGGAACATGAGGAGCTTGAGATGACCTCTTCGAAACTTACGGCCAATAATGCTTTGGCCTCTGATCGGCCCTGATGTGGAAAAATCTAATAAAAATATATGTACCAAATGTGTTGTAGTTAAGTCCTATATCGTGTTAATAATTATTCTATTGATTCATAGACGCTCCAACGCGATACAGTTACACGACATTCAATAAGAACTCCACCTAAAATGTGCAAATTGAAAAGAGTCTGATCGATTGAATGTTGTACGTAGACGGGGAAATAACAGAGAATTTTCGCAAAGTCCCCGAAACGCCAATCCCATTGTTCGATGCCACGAAGAGAGCAGCGAACAAAAGGATAGACGTTCCCGTTGGCGTTTCGGGGGCTTTCCGAAAACTCCCTAATACCAGCTGATGTAGTACCAGTGGTCGTCCCGAGAATCAGTATCCCGCACCAAGGCCTTGAGCCCCCATTTGTCATTAAGTGTTCAGACATATGAATAAACCAGATACCAGGTTGACCACAGAGGTGTATTACCGATTACATAATAATCAGAGTTGATTTAGTTTTCTCGGCATGTTCGACCTTCTGGATTTGTGCTCCTTGTGACATAAAATTAATGATATCACCGTTCCCGATTTTGTCGACATTTAGTGAGTTTCTCGAAATTTTCATGATAGAATTGTTGAACTCTTGTTGTTCGGTGTTTGCACAGTAAGCACGGGCGGCCTTCTTGTTCCCATTCTTACCCTGGACTCTCACGAATGGGCGTCATGCTCAATTGCTCAACCTTCGTGCAGGTATCAGCAAAACTGGATGTGGACATTAGACGACATTCACGTCAAATTTATCAAAGATAGCGTTCGGTTGCCAACGACCAACGATTGAAACCTACGCTTTCCAGTATCCCCCGGTCGTACTTTTAGGGAAGTACAAGTATTATTAAGAAAACGAAGAAATATCGGTAATTTGAAAACCTGCTTACAAGATAGTAACACGCAATCAAGACATCAAGGACAACCGATTTTTCTACGATCTTGATCCTCTTCTGAGAATTAAGGGAATGGCCATTACAGCGTCCAGTGGAAGCCTTCTTTGAAGTCAAAGCCGCTTTCCAAGCAAAAACAACCGCACCAATTTTAAAACGCCAAAGAGACGTTCTTTTCAATGCTGTTGGCGAGTCCAGCCAATCAACTTCTTTTACTTAATCCCACGATACATCCTGTTTATCGGGAGATAGAAACTCAAACGCTATTACACAAGCTGTTGGAACCTTCCATCTTTCTTTACAATTGCCATCAGATCCCTACTTTTTGCCGCGATCTGTTCTAATCAAGAAAATCTGCTCTACTCAATACAGCTTCTTTTACAATGGAATTCGACATCTTTTTTCTACCAAGAAGACAAAGTGTTACCAAGAACGATAATGCCTTTATCAAAATGAAACTGAAGAGCCGTGGAAAGAATTCAATCTTCGTTAATTTCGTGGAGGTATTTTAATTGCCACCTGAGCGGACTTGTTTCACATCGGGATGGAAGTGACAGTTCTGAGCTAGCGAGAAGGGATCGGCAGGAGTCGTGGTTTGTTGCGTGGCAAAAGGGTGAGCGTCGAAGGGAAATTGAGGCACAGGTGATATTGGCATACTTGTTTAGGAATGTTTTGATAACTGGCCTTCAATGTTGCTCTCGCGTTCTTAGTTTCGTGTCATGAGGTACCCCCTGCATGTGCCGACAAGGGACATTTTGTTGGTGTGCATGCAGCATTGCAGGGGATAGTATCCAAAAACCTTCCTTGAAAGCATCTAACTGTAGGCTACTCTGGATGAAGGCGCAGCCTAGGAGCTGTGACTGGACAAGCTCTAAAGCTAAGAGGGCTGGATGGATCACCCAAACCACAGGCCGTCCGACACACCTCCAAGGGCCTCCCATTGGCCGAAAACCGATCCCGGAACCGTTGGGGACATCAGCAAGGCTATTCCTGACCATTATTTCAACGAAGTTAACATACATGTACATGTAATGAAAAAGGGACACCTACCTTCAATACGTTCGGAACTTCCTCGACCGCCTTACACTGGATTTAACGGTGTACCAGAGGAGAAAGTCTTGAGGATGCAAATCCGGGAGACAATAGTCTGCTATTGCATGGCTATTCGAATGGACATGGTCTCTAGGTAATTCCTCGTTGAACAATGAAACCGGACTTACATGTAGATTCCAGGGGGCTACGATCTTGTGTCACCGGTACCTAGACTGGAGTTTGATTCGATCTCTCCTGACGCAAGTATTTACGAGTCGCTCCCACGGCGTATCAACACTTGTCGATTTACTCAAAAAAGCGACTAACGTTGCTCATTAAATCCAGTGATCTGGCGAGACCGTATTTTATACGGCACCGTTTTAATTTCGCGAACCACTTCACAAGTCAACGACTTTGATGAAACGCATCAATGGCTTTGAATATTGAAACAATGACGCGGCATATTAAGGTCCTTAAGAAGTTCTATTACCAAACTTGCTATCAAGCATATCGAGAACCAATTGAAAATTGCCGCCAAGTCATCTTCCATGTGTACTCCACAAACAAGACGACTGATTTTTAGATAGAAAAATATGTCATTCGTTTCCTTAATGAAATACATTCTCAAGTCTCGGGTGAAGATGCACAGAGTGTCGCGGCCGTTTGAAAAATTAAAATATCCAACATTACCGAGTCCAACACCTCTACCTATAATGTCACAGTATCGGAGATTTGCTTATGTTTGACACCGAATGCGTGCGTCTTCACAAGAAAAAAAAAGGATCCAGAAATATTGGCGATATCCTGGAGAATGAAATGCAACTGAAACGACGTATCTATGAACGGAAGGCATACAACAGAATAATATCAGGATCGTGTACCTTTCAGTCGCGGCTTGAAATGGATCAAGATCAGGGCCGCGCGACGATCCGATCGGTCCTTACTGTCTAATATCTCCGTCCAGTCACCGGGATATCGATGTCAGCTTCCGACAGATTCTGCTGCAAGTTCCTGGTGGAAATCAAAAGCACAGCTCGTGTTGGATACTTGTTTTCATCAATTAAGGTTTTATTACACAATCGATACTTTATAANAAAAATCATCTACTGTACGGTACTTTGTGGTATCGATCCCGCTTGTAACGAAGGGAAAGCTTCGGTAACCAACTGTTGCAGACAAAGGGAACGAAACGTAAAAATCGACTCCCATGATCGTCTCGACGTGTAGGCTGCACGGTCATAATGGACAAATAGGCCTGATCTTTCTTCACGTTCGGACCACCTGTTGCAATGTGTTCTAAGATGCCCCCAGGTAGTTTTCCTGAATCTAAGGAATGCTGGAGTTCGAGCCAACCTTTGTTTGCCTTTTCGAGGTGATGGCGAACTTTCCTTCGTTCGGCAACATCATCGGGTCCAGAAGACCACAGAATATACGAATTAGGCCTACGTGCACACATGTGCACAAGAGTACAGAGTCAAATGCTACCCTCGCAATTACTGTAATACACGTAGTAAGTCTAATTGGCAAACTCGCTCGGCATCGTCTCGTGGCCTCGAAGCATCCCACTCAACTAATGGACATCTCCTATCAATCTATCGGCATTAACTGCTAAGATAACCCTTAATAGCAACCAGTAAAACGGAGCACGACGTGGAGAGACATGACCAAACCGAGCTGGAAGTGGCAAAATATATTGATCTTCCAAGTTACCAATGGGTATATCAGCTGCTGATAGTGAGGTTACGGATGGCTCCGATTCCAACTCCCACTACGAGTTAACCTCGGAGTTATTTCGGATCTCGTGACGTCGAGAAGTTCGAAGGTGCCAAATCGTTTTGACGACGAGTTCTCCGAGCACGACGAGAAAACCCCGCGTTAACTGATGACGTAGTCCGCGGAAAGGTAATCTCCTCGTAGTCGGAGTGGAAGTCGAGGTGAAATGAATACGTCGGTTTGGCTTCTCGTACAACATAACAATTAATATGTTGGGGGTCTCCTTGTGGGTTCATAAATCTTGTAAAATCTCTGTGCGAATGTCCTACTTCCCTCTTCCCGTTGTTTGAAAAGCATGTTATACTCTCGATCTACTCCCCTTCTCTTCACGGAGCCATCCGAGGACAAAATCGCCCGATGTCTAGTTTATGAACCATGATTGCCAGTAAATCCCATGTGGCTTGCCGTGGATCTGTAATCTGTGGAAATGATGACTTTATAGGAAAAACTCATCATCACAGTGTCAGATGGGTCGGGAAACTTATCATCTTTGGTGTCAGATGGGTTGATGATCGTGGACAAAAGATCCGACACCAATATCTCCCTGACCGCATTACGGTTATAGACAGGAANTCAAGAGCATGGCCCAAAGGCCAGAGGCCGGTGACGGACTGGCGCGTACGCGGCGCGTCCTGCAGGCGTTCCGCCAATCAGATTCTTCGGTATGTGTTTCGGTCCGTATTACCGCCTCCCTGATTGGTTGAACGCTTGCGGACGGGTTGCTTACGCGTCAGTCTGTCACCGGTTTAATTCACAAAGTTGCCGTTCGCAGTGCGTAAACTGTTGTCCTTTGGCGGGATACCTATTGTTCACTATCAGCTTAAAATCATGCCCTGGCAACCTGAACAATTGAAAAGTTGTGGCTCAACCTGCGTTCAAGATAATCTCCGTTTGGTGCACACGACCCTTAAAGTTACGGAGACTTTCACTCACTTAAAAAGGGCCCCGGACCATCATGACCATCTGAACAGAGGATTTGGCGTCCTATTGACCAATGTTCATTAATTGTCTCGGCCTAGTGGGTGGGCTTAGATATCCAGAAGCGATGGTAACTGGTTGAATCTGGAATATGTGCAAGGTGTAAAAACAGAACATGGATGTAGTTCTTGTATGTTTGACAGAAAGATTAAGACGCATTTTAATGTCAGATGCTGCGTTTGAAGCGGAAATGCCATATGCCAACAGAGAGTGTGCTTGTGTATGCAACAGCTTGTTGACATTCTTGACAGCACTATTTTGTTATTTTCCAATCTTTACAGAGCGTTCGCCTGTGCAGAAATCATCCTTTCGAAAAGACAATTCCCCGAATAGCGCCGTATGGATGGAGATTTTACGCGGCTTGTATCATTTATTCATAACCCATCAGCCGTAAGCCAAATGGGTTGACTTTGATAATGTCATGGATGAGACTCCTGTTTAACTTTTACTGGCCACCACACGAGGATGGCGATCCTCTGATGGTAAAATGATGAGAACTAGATCGATATCGGTATTGTGTCCTTATCCTCTGATCTGAAGCGGACACGTTTGATCGGATGGCAATAACGGAGACTTCCTTTAAATTTAATCTCGAGCCAATGTCCAGGGGATCACTAACGGAATTTCAAGGTATAAAGTAAAATACGGTTGCCATGGCTGTGAGCTCATTTTGCGGGGTAGGTTTCGAAGGTCATA
The DNA here is from genome assembly GCA_002633025.1 of Notospermus geniculatus. Classification (NCBI taxonomy): domain Eukaryota; kingdom Metazoa; phylum Nemertea; class Pilidiophora; order Heteronemertea; family Lineidae; genus Notospermus; species Notospermus geniculatus. Next base: position 343,989 of record NMRB01000213.1, read on the forward strand.
TTTGGCAAAAAAGCCGAGAGCTTTGAGCTAATGTTATGAGCCACAGGTCTTACTATCACGTGTTGAACCCATAAGACTTTATTAAAGCGAATTGGTCGTGCCAGGATCGATCGCCGCCATCTTGGATGGGATATAATCCACATGCAAATGCACACTTGCATGCCTGCCATGGCTTCACTCTCTTTGGATACCACGCTGTCACCCACTGATTTAGGCAAGTCCACGGGTCCATTTCTCACTAACAAACAGAAATTTGTAATTTGAAATGATGAATTTGGGGGGCCAGGAAACTATTTCTTTTGTGTCACTCTTTACTCACACACTCTTTACTCACACGACTGAGGGCCGTATGCACGGGTCACACTTTCATTAAAGTATGACTTTTCGTAATGCTTCAAGCATAGAGAAAGTCTAACTTAAGCTATACTTTAGGCTAAAGTGCGAGCCGTGGATACGGCCCTAATTCTACGTCGGTGGGTCATTAATGCAATAATGCGCCACAGTTGACATCTCGGCGTTGATAAATACCTCAGAATGGTCCCTAGCCTTTAAACAATCAGATTCAGTCCATAAAACTGAAATGGTATAAATGTGATGGCGTGCCCCGACCATCCAAACACAGAATTAGCGAATCTTTTATCCCATAGGATCATGTACGGAAGCAACGCGTTAATAACTTAATGGATGAACAATGGTTAGACATCGATCATGAATATTAAAGAGGGACATGATGGATGTGCCACTAGCAGCTAAAGCAATACTGTGACAACCGAACCAACCAGGCATAACAAGACAGACACGATGAATGACCTTGTAGTGTCATTGATAGACAAATATTGATCCAGTGGGTAGCAGGGGCAGAATTTAGAGGCTGCAAATAGTGGGTCGTCCATCGCTTAATGGGGACCCTAGCCAACTTCCTCAATAGGTGGCACTAGTGGTTAAAAGTACTGAAATGAAACTGACATCCCGGTCCTGATCAATTTCCCACACAAAAGGCGTCCCTTGTATAGGACTTGGTTTTGGTGTGCTGCCCTCTGTCGTAGCTAGGATCCCCATTCTACTCTCCGCCTCAGAACTTTTCGAATCAATGTTTATGCCAAAACATGGGGCCCCAGATGGGGTCCTTCCCCCCTCTTTTCTTTTAATAGGGTCGTTGCTTTGGAAGACTGTAGCTCGGGCCGGGGGACAGGGGTCCTTTTACTAGGCCTTGTCTTCCATTGCTCTTCTCCTATTTATTTGTTCACTGGTCAGTGCTTTGCAACCCCTCTTTTCCCATTAGTGGACCCTTTTCCTTGGAGGACAGGGTTCCTCTTTTTTAGGCCTTTGTCCATGGTCTGTTTCTAAATTTTCGTTGGTCATGTTTTGTAGGTGCTGTTCACCTAGGTTTCCTTTCTTTACTGTTGCCCCTTCATTTCTTATTATCTTGCTCTTCATTTCTTTTTCTAGGCCTAATGTTGACCGAACGCGGCGACTTTTACGAAGTTAAGCAGTTGTGGAGAGCGAGTAAACCGAAGGGGGCGCGGTACACAACTGCGTAGGGAGTTTATGATCCAGTGGGTAGCAGGGGCAGAATTTAGAGGCTGCAAATAGTGGGTCGTCCATCGCTTGATGGGGACCCTAGCCAACTTCCTCAATAGGTGGCACTAGTGGTTAAAACTATTAAAATGAAACTGACATCCCGGTCCTGATCAATTTCTCACACACAAAAGGCGTCCATTGTATAGGACCTGGTTTCGGTGTGCTGCCCTCTGTCGTAGCTAGGATCCCCATTCTACTCTCCACCTCAGAACTCTTCCAATCAATGTTTATGCCAAAGGACATAATTATAAAACAACGTAATAGTTGTTGGAGAGACCCCGGCAGGAATGGAATTATGTGTATACATGTGTTTCTTCTGTAAAAAACAACGACAACGCTTAAATTCGTAACATCATCGACAAAAAGGAAAAAGCCAGCGAGGAAACACTGTATCCGTTTAGCCATAATAAATGGGCGTCAGAACGACGAAGAGTTTCCTCGTATAGGATATCACGGCGCTTTCGAATCGTCCGAGGAATTTGCAGTTGCTATTTTTCTCTCAAATAATAGGTTGATGACACGACCAGAATCTGGTTTTTCCAACTAGGAAAGAGAAATTTGCGAAAAAATAAACGACTCCAGCCATCATTGGGAATTCTTCAACGGAGTCATGAATCCGCGCGGCCTGAGTAATGTGACAGCTCGTCACCAATATTAACCTTGAGGCGATTTCTTCGTTCAACGTATGGAAACAACTACGAACTTCACCAAGAAAAGCAAGAAAGCTACAGAGATATGTTCAGATTCTGTTTCAATAGATCAAACGGTAATCCATCAAAGAATGACTGGCACTATCTGAAGCTTGGAAGCTTAGTATGATGAAGGATTAAAATGCAAGAACACAGTGACGTGCTCTCGAGTAGATAAAGATGCCGAGCTAGAAATGTCTGTGCATTCAACCGCTAACCGTATAAAAAGCCATGACAGATTCTCGTGGTTCGATTTACCAAGGCGATTGCATCGTAATTGTTGCTCATCGTTTTTCTATCGTATAAGGAATCTGAGATGATGCTGTGATTAGTGGTAAATCATATGTCTAGTAGAGACGCGTGGTTATCGCTGATCATAAAAATGCTTGGCATTCAGCATTCCGTCGTTTGGAAATTTCTCATGTCTTGAGATCAAAGACATCAACCGAACGGATAGTAAGACAGCTTGCTACATGTAGTTTCTACCATTTTCAAATTCAGTCTCCAGGGCCGTAGCTAGCTTTTTTCCGCTGGGGGGGGGGGGGCATTTTAAGCAGATGAGCTCAACCGACGTGGGCTTCGCCTTCCGGCGCCGACGGGGCCGGTTTTGCGGGGGGGATTTTGAAAATTAGAAGCTCTGAGATGCGATTTGAGGTCAGGTTTTTGCACTCTGAGACATGAACAATATCTTTTATCCCATTTGATTTTGTTGGAAAAAATTTTTTTTGCACAATTTGCCTGGGGGGCATTTGCCCCCCCCCGTCCCTATGCTAGCTACGGGCGTGGTCTCTCATGGTTACGACTTCTAATCGTTCTTTAAGAAAGCAACGTTTCTTGAAGTTTCCCTTCACTTTTTCAAGCTCAAATGTTTTCAAGCTCACAAGCTTGAGAACTTGAAGGGGAAACTTCAAGAAACGTTGCTCTCTTACAAAACTATTAGAAGTCGTGACCATGAAACTGAATTTGATTGGATATATGAGACTTTAAAAAAGTGCACTTTATCATTTTGATCATCATATTGACACAATGGATAAACATTTTAATCACATAAAGTGCATTATTTTGTCCCGTCAAGTATAAAAATCGTCACGCATCAGGATTTTTGTTTGCATCAGAAAATATTATTATCGTGTGTGTATGTTTTTTGTAGGCCATTCACCAACCAACGTAGGTGTAGGCACTCCCCCGTTTAATGTTTTTATGTTCATAGTAATCCAAACTTAACATTTACATGTACTTTTATAATTTTTTTTCTCATACGCCCATCGCGACAAAGAGTCAAAGCAAGAGCCAACCGTCTGACGCCCAATAGGAGTCAATATTTTTCAAGTTATACTTATTCAAGTTAAAAATTAAAAAATTCAAAACAGACGCCAAAGCCTACTTTTTGCGGTTCTGACGCCGTTTGTGCTAATATACTCATTGCTAAAATACATTTGTAAGTATAAAGGATAGCGTGATAAAGACTGCCTGCTGTCAGCTACAGTGCTTCGACCAGAGTACAGGCTTCTGGCGTGGGCTTCAAAGATGATGCTTCGTAAAGAAGAATGGGCTTTCTTCTCCAGCGTCAGTTGCTACAGTCACGTGACACATGTACTTTTCCAGGTTGTAAAATGTGGGAACAGCCATGCATCTGTGCATCATCTGAGCGAGTCCAACGTTGTTCTTACTTCCAGCTCAGATTCCAACAAGCCAACCACTAGGCCGTAAGGAAATGCATCATGGCCGGCGGGCCAGTCCGTGTGATATATAACTGCGGCAATTTTCCGTCCTGTCGGCGGAAAAGTAGGTGTAATATCAGGATTGGCAAAGATATCGTATTTCGAAGTTCGGAAACGTCAGCAACCTGTTCTACTGCGTAGAGTTGGGGAGGGGGATGGGCATAGGGGTCGGTTGAGGTTTTCAACACAGAATGGCGTATGCTGTCCTTCGGTCCCGTGTAAAAACGTTTTATCCTTTGGTTTGACTGTGTGAAAGAACCAAACACATCTATTTGTCTGCAAAAGAAAATCGCTGCACTTCTTTTCTTCTCAAATTAGGTGGTTATACATCTTTCAAGCATTCTGCTGTGTGTGATTTTGCACTCAACAGTGAGATTTCTTTTGGTGATAGCCTACACATCTGTTGGCGTTTCTTTTGGTGATAGCCTATACATCTGTTGGCGTTTCTTTTGGTGATAGCCTACACATCTGTTGGTGTTTCTTTTGGTGATAGCCTGCACATCGGTAGGCGTTTCTTTTGGTGACAGCCTACACATCTGTTGGTGTTTCTTTGGGTGATAGCCTACACATTGATGTTTCTTTTGGTGATAGCCAACACGTCTGTTGATGTTTCTTAACAAAAAGTAAATTCGGCATTGGTTTCCTTCTTGGCTCTCGTTAATTCAGCGGTTGAACACGTCCTTCAGGTATTACGCCCTATGTGTTCCACATCACCAGCAAGAAGACTCCCCTGCAATGCTTTGTTCATCATAATGACCACAGACAAAACCACAGGACTTTCTCGCGGTAACACCTCTCCAATCGCCTGACAATTCCTCTAATTACCCCACGGCACTGTCGCTTTTTCCACGTGTGATATTTGCCTTCCTTTTTATCACTTCTTTTCATCAGCAGAAATGGTCTGGCTTCTATCTTTACCCATTAGTAAGGTCCTAGGTGGGATGGGTATTTCAAGGATGAAAAGCAGTTCTTAGTCTTCTCGATAAACCAATAAAGGAACAAAACGAAGTGACTCTCTTCCTCAAAGTACACGTAATGGATCATATTTTCTACACAACTTTCATGTTTTGGCTATGCATATCTTTGGCACTGTTTGGAGTAGTCTATCACTTGAGCTAAATGTATATAGTGATCGTTGTTGCCTTAATACACACGATATTTAACTCAGAGAATTTCACAGAGAGTTAGGACTCTGGGACCTGATTCACAAAGCCCCCCCCCCCNAAGCCCCCCCCCCCCCCTCGTAGGCAAATCCTTCGGCAGGCTGTGAACAATAGGGGTGCCCGAGTTACACAGCTTCTTCAATGGTCCCTGGTCTGCAAGCTGTAGGTCGATTGAAAGCAGAATGCTTCCACATACGAGGTCTACAGCTTTTACTAGTGGCCTGAACGTCAAATTGTTGAGTGACCACTCAGATGTAAAACTACGATGTTCCGTGGAATCGATTCTGTATGAAGGATCGGAATGCGGAAGCTGAACAGACCTACATCATCACCCAGAGGTAATCGATACTGTCCAGCTGTATCATGGCAAACAAAATACTTGTGCATTCTGAGCTGCATCTTTGGGAAAATTATCATTACCAAGAATGCTCTCAGAAGATTGAAGATGTCCTCCTAAAAATTACCAATGAAAACAGGCTATTACATTTACCCCGGGGCTACTCCGAGGTACATGTGCATCAAATTATCAAGGAACTCCTCCGGGTATGTCGTGTACCAATGATGTATGTTATATTGCAAAGATTTTTCTCTTCATTTCCTGCAAAGAAATTGTCTTTCTGATTAAATTATGGAACATTTTTATTGGTATGCAGAGGGCAATACTTATTGGTGAACTGTTTACGATTCGAAAGACATACATATGCATGTACCAGAACAAAATGCACAGAAAGTTCAGGATGTCATGCCTTTGACATAAACCTATCGCTGCATTGACCATGATACATTTTTTCCCACAGGACTGTACAATGTACATCAGTAACACAGAAATGGTGATGCTACTGCTGCTGCTGCTGAGGTGGTTTTTAGATTGGGTCATGACGGATGCAGCCATCGTGATTATGACTATTGTACGTATGGCAACAAAAAAACACTGCTTCTGCAGGCTCCCATTAGTGACACGTATTTTTTTGTTTTTTTTTACGGGGGGTGCGTTTGGCTTGTGCTCAGCGGTCGTAACTGGCTATTAATTTGAAAGATTCCTTTGTAACAAGTACAAAAAAGGAGCAAAATCTTTGAAGTCGTGGTTTTTTTATTCTTCTTTTTCTCAACTGCATCAGTATCCTTATGTCTGCATATTGGCTTCGTTCCTAACTCCAGAACATTCTGAATTATTTCCTTCTACATGTACTCTGAGAAAAAATGAAGCACGTGTAATAATAGCGGATATTTTGCTTTCATCTTCTTCGAGATCTGAGAAAAACGTGAACGTTTGTGGTTGTTTTTATTTTACATATTCCCTTGTCATGTTTCTAGCTGTAAATCAGCAGCTTTTTTATGCTGCGACGCCTCAGTTCGAGTTCTTGAGTGCTAATTCGAACAAAATCTCAAAATAAATGTTGGGGGGGGGGGCATTCTCATAAGCTTTCTGATTTACCATCCAGACATAAAGATCAATTAAAAAAGCTTCCTTGTTTTGCGTCCAAATACCGAGGATTGAATCATAAAAAATTGTGCCTGTTCAAAAAAATTTCATTTTCAATACAGCACTGCCGGTAATCGGCGTCATTTCTACATCTGAGATTAGATTCTAAAAGCACGTTGATAATATTGTGACATCAGCGAAACCAAAAGCAGCTGAGGCTTATCAAAATCCGTATTGATGAAGATGAATACTTATGCGGCAATCTTCAGTGTCTCCATCAGCTTCATGCTTGTATAATCGCGAATAACCCGATTGAGTCGTGGTTTTCGCGAGAAATAAGACAGCCTGATCACGGTCGCTCGACGACCAAAAAAACCTTGTTAATATAGATGAAAATCCCTTGATAAGAGTGCGAAAGCCTCAGAACGTGAAACAGGAAATACTGGTTTATATAGAAGTCACTTGTGCCTTGTTGGTATATTCTTTTCATTGCATGCAAATATTGAGGTGTAATAGGGTTGTGGAAATATGATTTTGGCTTTACTGCTGTCGTCGTACGTAACCAGAATACCATCAGCTAGATCTTCTGAGGAAAGGGGGATGTGCAGACTCTGTGCCTCGCATCTTTGTATCATTCTCAGGTAAACAGACCAGAGATCGGTGTGGTGACCATCTTGGAATCCAGTATGGCGGACATATGACGTCATTTCCGGTGGCACTATTCAATTCGGCGTCCCCGAAAATGAGGGTATGTAGGTCTTGGAATTATCCTTCTATCTACATGTATCTTTTATAGGTGGCGTTGCTGACCACACAACAGGCTGTTGATCTTCGAATCCGAGTCCTGACACTGACGCTTTTGAGAGATGATAATGTTGAAGGAGATAGATCCCAGTGGCAAAGCCAGGTCTCTGTGGCTTTACACTGCGATTTTGGGTAATTAGTCATATAGTACTGTTCACGATCACCATTGAAAGATAAACTGGCGACATTCGGCTGTACTTTGGTGCATGCGAACAGTACTGTCAATATACTACATGTAAGTACATGTATACGGAACACTCAACATCTCTTGTAATGGCGTGACGATACCATAAAACCATGCTAATCAATAGGAACATGAAACCTTTCACAAAATCATTATTTATTGGTAGATAAGTACATGGCTAATTAATTACCAGTTGATATTCCTAGCTAATGACTATGTGTGTTTATGTTTATGGTAGTCGTTCACCGCGGCCATGATCCTGGGAAATGGTTCGTACAAGGCGTGGAATATGGCGAAACGAACCGAGGCAATGAGGTGGGCTATTTCCCTAAGTAATCTACCGTGAAAGTAAGTACACCCTTAATCAAAAGTAAATGCACAGCTAATAAACTTAAATATTTCCCAAAATCTTCAGCGGATCAACCTTTGCTTTTTACGGCAATTACTTAGGACATCAAGACACATTTTGAGACCAAAAATATCATGAACTTGCATGAGTTGTATTTTTGACAAAAGTTTGAAATTTCCATAAAAAAGTAGAGATGATAATGTTGAAGGAGATAGATCCCAGTGGCAAAGCCAGGTCTCTGTGGCTTTACACTGCGATTTTGGGTAATTAGTCATATAGTACAGTGTTCACGATCACCATTGAAAGATAAACTGGCGACATTCGGCTGTACTTTGGTGCATGCGAACAGTACGGTCAATATACTACATGTAAGTACATGTATACGGAACACTCAACATCTCTTGTAATGGCGTGACGATACCATAAAACCATGCTAATTAATAGGAACATGAAACCTTTCCTAAAATCATTATTTATTGGTAGATAAGTACATGGCTAATTAATTACCAGTTGATATTCCTAGCTAATGACTATGTGTGTTTATGTTTATGGTGACTCGTTCACCGCGGCCATGATCCTTGGATATGGTTCGTATAAGGCGTGGAATATGGCGAAACGAACCGAGGCAATGAGGTGGGCTATTTCCCTAAGTAATCTACCGTGAAAGTAAGTACATGTAATACGAGAAATAATACTGATGATGGATTGGACGCGCTTTCTTTACTCCGTTATCCAATCAGAGCACCGGGTATGACACCTATCGGAACGGAACAATGGTCCATCCATATTCAGATAGAGCAGAGATAGAGTACTGTACATTTTACACTACACTAACGTCGGAGGACATAAAGACTCTGAATTCAATACAGTGCGGCTTAATTTGGATCTGCTGATCCGAGCAGCGAGCCCAAGACAATGTTTAGGACGACTGTGATGTGATGTATACCAGGGATGTTGGATATATCTCAATGATGTCGAATGAGAGAAGTGTGATCGGAATAACAACAGCAGCTCTTGATTACTATACTGTATACCATTCCTGTTGTGGTGTGAGAAACAGACCCGACGCTGATCTTTGGTGGCGAAATGGTTATCACGCCGCTCAACAAGCGGCAGGTTCCGGTGTAACGTTTTGCCAGTGTGACATTACAATAGATAGACAGAATAAGCGGCGACTTGACAACGGGCGACACACAGAGAAACAGCGAGTCCGTTTCCGACTGTGTTCCGAACAATGGGAATCACACAGAAAAATGGCCACACTGAAAAATGTTACACTGGTTCGAATTCAGCCTGGGCCGTGTGGGGTTATTCAGACCGTTGCATGGGACAGTAAGCCGTGCTGCCTTGTTCCTTGTGCCTTTGTAACGCAAGTAAAAGACCCCATCCAAGTCATGAAGTGTGGAACATGAGGAGCTTGAGATGACCTCTTCGAAACTTACGGCCAACAAGAAAAGGACATCGGAGCGATGTCTATGGTTTCCGATGATAAGTTTACTACTGTAGAGCTAGTTATCTGTGACCTTGAGCTCTGACCTTGAGCTCTGACCTTGAGAAGGATTGCGTAACTGGAACAGGGATCCTTGATTAAACAAATAGGGGATGGTTAATGCAGGCTTCTAATTAGTTTTCCCCTGAAATTCTGAGTAGATTTGCACTTTAGAACTGTTTGACCTTGACCTCTGACCTTCAAGGTCATTGTGTAATCTGAAATGAAAGCTCATCCTTGATAACCTAGGTGTAGATGAAGGTTTTAGGCTTCCACCATCACCAGGTTCTGTCTCATGTTATTTGTGATGGTTGGCTGTGACCTTGACCTCTGACCTTGAGAAGTATTGCATAACTGGGACAGGATCCCTGATTAAACCTATCGGGGATGGTAAATTCAGGCTTCTAATTCGTTTTTTCCTGAAATTCCGATGAGATTTGCGCTTAAGAACTGTTTGACCTTGACCTTGACCTCTGACCTTCAAGGTCATTGCGTAATCTGAAAGCTCATCCTTGATAACCTAGGTGTAGGTGAAGGTTTTAGGTCTCTACCATCACCAGATTCTGACTTATGTCATGTTATCAAATTTGAATATCAAATCTCACCACGATATCAGCAAATATCATGCGACCGAGCAGGTGCAAACTGAAAATTTCAGTTGCAATAACATCCGTGGATGAGCAATGATGTTGTGATACCAGTTTCAAGTCACTTACTGTGGCAGATCTCCCGATATGTCAAAATATCAAATTTGATATATCAATATCATTATGATGCTGACACTGGAGAATAAATTTGTTGATGCCAGTATCTTGCCAAGGGCCATAAACATAGGGAAGGAACTTGTTGCTAGTGCTCTACCTGGCGTCGGAGACAAGTTATTCAAGAAACAAAAGTGTGACAGACAAAATCTCAACTTTTGATATGTCAATTTCACCATGAACCAGGTATCGGAGACTGGAAATTTTCATTCCATCTTGTAGCTCAGGTCATGAAACCTGGGGGTAGGTCACATTTCCAGGTCTGTAGCTCTTGCAGGAACAAAGTTACAGGTGTGACAGACTGAACAGACAGACAGACAGACAGACAGACACACACACAGACAGACACCACGACCAAACACTATATGGTTTCCGATCTTGAGATCGGAAACCATAATAATGCTTTGGCCTCTGATCGGCCCTGATGGAAAAATCTAATAAAAATATATGTACCAAATGTGTTGTAGTTAAGTCCTATATCGTGTTAATAATTATTCTATTGATTCATAGACGCTCCAACCCGATACAGTTACACGACATTCAATAAGAACTCCACCTAAAATGTGCAAATTGAAAAGAGTCTGATCGATTGAATGTTGTACGTAGACGGGGAAATAACAGAGAGTTTTCGCAAAGTCCCCGGAACGCCAATCCCATTGTTCGATGCCACGAAGAGAGCACCGAACAAAAGGATAGACGTTCCCGTTGGCGTTTCGGGGGCTTTCCGAAAACTCCCTAATACCAGCTGATGTAGTACCAGTGGTCGTCCCGAGAATCAGTATCCCGCACCAAGCCCTTGAGCCCCCATTTGTCATTAAGTGTTCAGACATATGAATAAACCTGATACCAGGTTGACCACAGAGGTGTATTACCGATTACGTAATAATCAGAGTTGATTTAGTTTTCTCGGCATGTTCGACCTTCTGGATTTGTGCTCCTTGTGACATAAAATTAATGATATCACCGTTCCTGATTTTGTCGACATTCAGTGAGTTTCTCGAAATTTTCATAATAGATTGTTGAATTCTTGTTGATCGGTGTTTGCACAGTAAGCACGGGCGGCCTTTTTGTTCCCATTCTTACCCTGGATTCTCACGAATGGGCGTCATGCTCAATTGCTCAACCTTCGTGCAGGTATCAGCAAAACTGGATGTGGACATTAGACGACATTCACGTCAAATTTGTCAAAGATAGCGTTGCCAACGACCAACGATTGAAACCTACGCTTTCCAGTATCCTCCGGTCGTACTTTGAGGGAAGTACAAGTACATGTATTATTAAGAAAACGAAGAAATGTCGGTAATTTGAAAACCTGCTTACAAGATAGTAACACGCAATCAAGGCATCAACGACAACCGATTTTTTTACGATCTTGGATCCTCTTCTGAGAAAGGGAATGGCCATTACAGCGTCCAGCGGAAGCCTTCTTTGAAGTCAAAGCCGCTTTCCAAGCAAAAAACAACGGCACCAATTTTAAAACGCCAAAGAGAGGCTCTTTTCAATGCTGTTGGCGAGTCCAGCCAATCAACTTCTTTTCCTTAATCCCACGATACATCCTGTTTATCGGAAGATAGAAACTCAAACTCTATTACACAAGCTGTTGAAACCTTCCATCTTTCTTTACAATTGCCATCAGATCCCTACTTTTTGCCGCGATCTGTTCTAATCAAGAAAATCTGCTCTACTCAATACAGCTTCTTTTACGATGGAATTCGACGTCTTTTTTCTACCAAGAAGACAAAGTGTTACCAAGAACGATAATGCCTTTATCAAAATGAAACCGAAGAGCCGTGGAAAGAATTCAATCTTCGTTAATTCCGTGGAGGTATTTTAATTGCCACCTGAGCGGACTTGTTTCACATCGGGATGGAAGTGACAGTTCTGAGCTAGCGAGAAGGGATCGGCAGGAGTCGTGGTTTGTTGCGTGGCAAAAGGGCGAGTGTCGAAGGGAAATTGAGGCACAGGTGATATTGGCATACTTGTTTAGGAATGTTTTGATAACTGGCCTTCAATGTTGCTCTCACGTTCTTAGTTTCGTGTCATGAGGTACCCCCTGCATGTGCCGACAAGGGACAAAGCCCGTCCTCGGTTTTGTTGGTGTGCATGCAGCATTGCAGGGGATAGTATCCAAAAACCTTCCTTGAACGCATCTCACTGTAGGCTACTCTGGATGAAGGCGCAGCCTAGGAGCTGTGACTGGACAAGCTCTAAAGCTAAGAGGGCTGGATGGATCACCCAAACCACAGGCCGTCCGACACACCTCCAAGGGCCTCCCATTGGCCGAAAACCGATCCCGGAACCGTTGGACATCAGCTAGGCTATTCCTGACCATTATTTCAACGAAGTTAACATACATGTAATGAAAAAGGGACACCTACCTTCAATACGTTCGGAACTTCCTCGACCGCCTTACACTGGATTTAACGGTGTACCAGAGGAGAAAGTCTTGAGGATGCAAATCCGGGAGACAATAGTCTGCTATTGCATGGCTATGTTCGAATGGACATGGTCTCTAGGTAATTCCTCGTTGAACAATGAAACCGGACTTACATGTAGATTCCAGGGGGCTACGATCTTGTGTCACCGGTACCTAGACTGCAGTTTGATTCGATCTCTCCTGACGCAAGTATTTACGAGTCGCTCCCACGGCGTATCAACACTTTGTCGACTTACTCAAAAAAGCGACTAACGTTGCTCATTAAATCCAGTGATCTGGCGAGACCGTATTTTATACGGCACCGTTTTAATTTCGCGAACCACTTCACAAGTCAACGACTTTGATGAAACGCATCAATGACTTTGAATATTTAAACAATGAGGCGGCATATTAAGGTCCTTAAGAAGCTCTATTACCCGAACTGCACACTGTTAGAAATTATTAAATTTACAGTAGTAATTCTGCTGTAATTTTACAGAAATTCCCTGCAGCAGAGTCCCCAGCACTTTCTGTAAATTTACATAATTTTTTATGGTATGATTCATGTTTTCCTGTATTGGTTGGACTCCATTGGACATCCCATAATGATGCCTTCTGAGGGCAGTATGAAAATATAATTTGGTCAGCCTCCAGTCAAATCTCTGTTGACATTTATTTAAGTTTGTAATTTTACAGATCAGGTCTGTAATTTTACAGAACCGTCCTGGGGACTCTGCTGCACAGATTTTCTGTAAAATCTTCTGTTATTTCTAACAGTGTGCTTTATCAAGCATCAAGAACCAATTCAAGATTGCAGCCAAGTCATCTTCCATGTGTACTCCACAAATATGACAACTGATTTTTAGATAGAAAAATATGTCTTTCGTTTCCTTAATGAAATAGTCACATTCTCAAGTCTTGGAGGAAGATGCACAGAGTCGCGGCCGTTTGAAAAATTAAAATATCCAACATTACCGAGTCCAACACCTTTACCTATAATGTCACAGTATCGGAGATTTGCTTATGTTTGACACCGAATGCGTGCGTCTTCACAAGAAAAAAAAGGATCCAGAAATATTGGTGATATCCTGGAGAATGAAATGCAACAAAAACGACGTATCTATGAACGGAATAATATCAGGATCGTGTACCTTTCAGTCGCGGCTTGAAATGGATCAAGATCAGGGCCGCGCGACGATCCGATCGGTCCTTACTGTCTAATATCTCCGTCCAGTCACCGGGATATCGATGTCGGCTTCCGACAGATTCTGCGGCAAGTTCCTGGTGGAAATCAAAAGCACAGCTCGTGTTGGATACTTGTTTTCATCAATTAAGGTTTTATTACACAATCGATACTTTATAATGTGAAAGTCGCGTCACATATGGTGCACTAATGAATGCAGTGTTGAAAAATCATCTACTGTACGGTACTTTGTGGTATCGATCCCGCTTGTAACGAAGGGAAAGCTTCGGTAACCAACTGTTGCAGACAAAGGGAACCAAGCGTAAAAATCGACTCCCATGATCGCCTCGACGTGTAGGCTGCACGGTCATAATGGACAAAATAGGCCTGATCTTTCTTCACGTTCGGACCACCTGTTGCAATGTGTTCTAAGATGCCCCCAGGTAGTTTTCCTGAATCTAAGGATGCTGGAGTTCGAGCCAACCTTTTTTGGCTATTTGAGGTTATGAACTTTCCTCCGTTTTGGCAACATTAGGGAGTTTTCGCAAATCTGACGAAAAACGAAGTACGAAATACGAAATTGGACGTCATATCTATGACGTAATGTATTTCAGGAAATGGCTGGTACCACAAATATCGCCTGCTGCAAAAGCGTCTTTTAGCGTATGACGTTAGAACGACAGAGGTACGGTGTATATTAAACTTTGAAATTCATCTTTCGTTTCCACTTCGTTGATACGAATTGGAAAATTAAAAATTCAAGATGCGCCATAACTCTCTCGGTCTTACATGGCATGCTAAAAGACGCACTGGCAGGAGGGACATTTGTGGTACCAACCATTTCCTGAAATACATTAAGTCATGGATATGACGTCCAATTTCGTATTTCGTACTTCGTTTTTCGTCAGATTTGCGAAAACTCCCTATTATCCAGAAGACCACAGAATATACGAATTAGGCCTACGTGCACACATGTGCACAAGAGTACAGAGTCAAATGCTCGTCATCGCATCGTGGCCTCGAAGCACCCCACTCAACTAATGGACATATCCTATCAACCCATCGGCATTAACTGCTAAGATAACCCTTAATAGCAACCAGTAAAACGGAGCACGACACGGAGAGACATGACCAAACCGAGTTGGAAGAGGCAAAATAAATTGATCTTCCAAGTTACCATGGGTATATCGGCTGCTGATAGTGAGGTTACGGATGGCTCCGATTCCAACTCCCACTACGAGTTAACCTCGGAGTTATTTCGGATCTCGTGACGTCGAGAAGTTCGAAGGTGCCAAATCGTTTTGACGACGAGTTCTCCGAGCACGACGAGAAAACCCCGCGTTAACTGATGACGTAGTCCGCGGAAAGGTAATCTCCTCGTAGTCGGAGTGGAAGTCGAGGTGAAATGAATACGTCGATTTGGCTTCTCGTACAACATAACAATTAATATGTTGGGGGTCTCCTTGTGGGTTCATAAATCTTGTAAAATCTCTGTGCGAATGTCCTACTTCCCTCTTCCCGTTGTTTGAAAAGCATGTTATACTCTCGACCTACTCCCCTTCTCTTCACGGAGCCATCCGAGGACAAAATCGCCCGATGTCTAGTTTATGAACCATGATTGCCAGTAAATCCCATGTGGCTTGCCGTGGATCTGTAATCTGTGGAAATGATGACTTTATAGGAAAAACTCATCATCACAGTGTCAGATGGGTCGGGAAACTTATCATCTTTGGTGTCAGATGGGTTGATGATCGTGGACAAAAGATCCGACACCAATATCTCCCTGACCGCATTACGGTTATAGACAGGAATCCGGTGGGCATATAATGTTGCNCCCCCCCCCCGTGTCAACCCAGCCTCGTTCCCAGTCATCGCGCACGTGCGCATCTGACAGGGTGGGATTCTCGTCTGCTGAGGGAGCCTATCCAAATATCGCGAGATCTCGCAGCGAGGGCGACGGGAACCAGGCTAATTTCAACCGTCATACACGTACTTCACGTTAAAACAGCGGCACGAGTGGCATCCATCCAAAATCACCATTCTGAACAACCCGGGCGATTTTAAAGATGGAACCTTGAATGCATCATGCTGTACGTGAGGGTAGAGCAATTAGGGACTTTCAGCAACGCTCCGTATCGTCGATTCGTATCACGTATGACGTATCGAGCTAATGCCTTTTCTATCAAAGTCATACGGATAGACGATACGGAGCATTGCTGAAAGTCCCTACTAAATCTTGTGAACGTACACACGGCTGGATCGACGATCTGCCGGTGTTGACAACAGCCGATTGTTGCTGCCATTCGAACTGTGAGGCGGATCGGGGAAAGGTCCTAGCTGTTAACTGGGATAGTAAATCATCGCCGAACGTAGCCTCGCCCTTCTTTCAGTCTTCAGGTCAACATATATCAGATTACTCCCGTCAAATGTCTCGACAAATCTCCTTCCATGGACGAAATTTGATAAGACCAACCTCGGTACAAAGTCAACCCTCTGCTTCTGTGAGAGCGAGGTTACAGGTGTTTCTAAAGGAAATGGACAATTAGCAAGACAGTTGGTCATCCTGACGGCGGTGATTGTGACTCTTCGTCCTGGACATAACAGCATCACCATTTGCTCTTCAGCATTCCACTCGGGTTCGCACCCCCAGTTCAAGAAGTACCGTCTACTTAGTACTCCTCCTCTCTTGACTGTGAAATTAAGCTTTTTCACGAAAAGGTACAACATTCCAGTGAAAGACACGACAAGGATATCTTGATTGCCGAGAAAATAAGTAAATGGCGTCACAATCCTTTTATTTATGACGCGAAGATTTCGTAAGATGACTTTTGGGCCGCTGTCGAACGTCCACTCGGCGTCATAGATGCTCATATGTCCACGACAGACAAATATAGCAATTCCTGTCGTGAATGAGGGGTGAACACGTCTGCCTGCTGCGCATGGGTCACTTTTAGGGAGCAGGGTATTCTTAAGCGAAAAATTTCCGTTTCTGACGTGATAAAATTTTAAAATAGGGGGTTGATTTAGTGCCCTTTTTGGAGGGCAGAATACTATTAAACAGCATCCCATATGGATTTTCTTGTTCATGGTAAACCCCTCTGGCAAGGCGAGTTTCGAGCTAAATTCTTTGTTGTAGCTGCTCCGATTTCTATCCAACTGATAGCCAAGCAAGGAACTGTAATGGTCGAAATCTCCTCCCCGAATATATAAAACAATAAGATCATTGTAGGGGTCAATGATCACTTCATCACTTCGCCCGTTTGTACGCTTGATCAACGTCACTGGTGGTATGAATAACACTCTCTTTGCGTGCACGCCATATCGAATTTGGGAAGGGGCCTTTGGAGAAAACAGAGAACTAAAGACAATTAGTCCTTAGGCTAGATACAGGCAGAAGAGCAACAGTGGTCGTATGTATGTTCACAGTTTATGCAGCTCTGTGGAAAGGCGCACACCGGTGACGTCGTGCAGCAGTGTTCCTGGTGAATAACATTCATAAGTTACGTGTCCACTATACTGTGGTACGAAATTGATTTGGTGAGCTTCGTTTTACGTGCGTGCAATAGATGGCCATACCTGTCCATTGTTATGTAATCGTCTTTAAAAATGGCCTCCGGAAAGAGAACGTGTACTACGTCAATCGTATCATTGTCAAGGGGCCTGCTAAGGTTATTTCTATAACAGGGCATTTGGAAACCCCTTTTTAAAAATTTATACCTTAAGGGGGTGAAAGTAAAAAGAAACAGTGGTGAGTCAAAGTTACTCAAAATCTTTGTCGAGGGCATCGGGCTGAAGGGAAGTTTGTGGAAAGAATATTCTGAGTAATTTGACAATGAACTTGTTACAGCGACTGTGTAACATTCCAATGACCAAAGGTATAAGATAATTACATCATTCCCTAAGGGCCAGAGGATATACCTTCTGTATTTGTGCTGAAGAATCGTGCGTTTAGTTATGTTAAAGACCACCTCGTCCCCACCGGTAACGAAGGAGTATTCATAGATGATGGCCTGTCGACTGGCGGCAGGACAGATGGCGTAAACATGTTGCTTTGTTATCCACCAGCTAGAATATCTGTCACTGAGACACCATGTATCATTTTCTGGCAAGACAATACGGCCAAGGTGCTTGCCTATTCTGAAATCGTACAGGTTAAACCTGAAAGGGTGATATCGAACGAAAAGGATGAAATGACTGTAAAGATATAAGGAAACTCTACTGAAAAATAGGGTCCAGTTGTTCTGCCGATGAAATGCAAGTAGTTTGGCATGGAAGTAGTATACCATAACTTGATGAACGTCATGCCCTTTTTCAGTAGCGTCTTCAAAAATTACTATATGCTCTTCAGTAAAAGCTCCCGTCTTCTTGGCATTCAGCTCAACTGGGGGAACAACTCGTAACATATTTGTTACCTTATAGCGAATGTGCAAACTCTGGGGAGAGTGGAAAACTATTGTGATGAAGTATGACGTGCCGTCGGGACAGACTGGCCCACGTCTCACTTCCTTACGTTGAATCCCCGCCACTACTTGGTCATTCTTGACCAAAGCGAATTCCTTGGAAGTTCAGAATCAGAAATCACTTTGTGCTGGAAGTGAGCACTGTAATTCACAAATTTGACAACGACATTACATGCATGATATAAGTTATATTATGTATGTTGTACCGCCACCAAGACAACCAACCTTACCTTGTATCTAAACATGCGATAACCCTGCCTAACCGCCGCGTCACTTTTCTCCATGCATGCGCCTTTCTTTTGATTCAGTTGACAGACGAAGTCACCACGACCCAATCGGACCAGGTTAAATGTGGTACATCGCTTCATCAATGCACACACAAACGCGCAGCCCAAGTAGGAAACTGCTGTGCCGTTCCACAAATCTGGTCTCAGGATGACCCAATCGTCAACAAGTTTGATGAAGGAACTCGATCTTATCATACGTGATGGGCTCCCATGAACCATCTTATGAAATGTTTTGCCCTCAATTCAACGAAAAAGTTAGTATAGTTTCCGTCAGTGCAAATTTGCTGACGATACCCGAGTTCAGACCAACCCGACCCACGGATTTCAACAAAGCTCAACCCAAACACATGTATTCTCGAATGTATCACGTCTCACTCTAACTGCCTCGGGTTCACAAAGCTAAAGGAAGGAGTTCCTCCCCTTAAATTTACTTCAAGGCTTCAGAAAACAATATGGTAGTCAATCCTCAATCCTTAACCCTACCAACCTGAAACAATATGGTAGTCAAGCCTCAACCCTACCAACCTGAAACAATATGGTAGTCAAGCCTCAACCCTACCAACCTGAAACAATAAAATGGTAGTCAAGCCTCAACCCTACCAACCTGAAACAATATGGTAGTCAAGCCTCAACCCTACCAACCTGAAACAATAAAATGGTAGTCAAGCCTCAACCCTACCAACCTGAAACAATATGGTAGTCAAGCCTCAACCCTACCAACCTGAAACAATAAAATGGTAGTCAAGCCTCAACCCTACCAACCTGAAACAATATGGTAGTCAAGCCTCAACCCTACCAACCTGAAACAATAAAATGGTAGTCAAGCCTCAACCCTACCAACCTGAAACAATATGGTAGTCAAGCCTCAACCCCACCAACCTGAAACAATAAAATGGTAGTCAAGCCTCAACCCTACCAACCGGAAACTTATGAGAATTCGCTCTAGTATCCTGCACATGAAGTCCTCCAAACCTAACTTCCGACTGAACATGTAATGGTGAAGATTCTAACTTAACGGTCATTTGAAACGACTTTGGGAAGAAACGTGTGTTTCCATCGCTGAATAATCGAGTCCGAGAGATAAGGTCTACGGAATAAGATTACTCGGTGTGTTAGACTTACAGCTTCACTCCTTCTTTTTCTGATCAAATGATATGATGATGATCGTCGAGAACGTCGTTGACGATGCACGGAACAGTGAAGACGTCTGAAGACCAAGTTCGTCTGGCAGCAGCCACTCACAGCTCCAGACGAAGTCTGCCGTCCAAGTGTATGTCAGTTCAGTGATATGCATACCTTTCCTATGTACATGTATGTACTTCCTGGTCGAAAGGTATCGGCGTGTGTGGCAGCACCTCCGTGCATGCATTGGAAGCTTGCAGACCTGTTCGAAGTACCCGATTCATCAAAATGTTATCAGTCGTTGAGAAATGATCTCGAAGTTCAATACAGGGAACCCTCGCGATCGCCAATACCGTCCTCCTGTCCTCTAGATGTAATTATAGAGATAGCCGTGTTGATCGTTGAATGAATGAGAAGAAATGAAATAGGTAACACCGTCTTTTGAATCAACTATATACTCCTGTTGTCATGATTTTCCTCAGACCTGATGAAGGCCCGATAGGGTCGAAAGCTTGTCTCAATACAACCAAGTTGATTCAAAAGACGGTGTTACCTATTTCATTTCTTCTCCTCTAGATGTACTTGCTGTGCAGTATAACAAGTTCATACATTTCGCGGGCCCGCAATGGGAAGAACCGGATAGGGATTTACAATAGCCAAACTGTACACGTAACAAAATGAGGACCTGATATGGGCCTATCGACAGTTTTGGCAGGATTCCCTGTACGTTCCTGAAGTAGCGATACCTCAATGGCGAGAGGATGGACGAAGTGCCGAACGTAGCGTGAGAGGATCTGAACTCTTCGTTACTTGTATCTATCAAGCGTAGTACATGATTTTGTATAGTTCGTCTTCACAGAAAAAAGCGTGGTGATGACAGTAGTCAGTTTAACAAACCTTTGTTTTCATTTCAGGTATACAATAGTCATTTATTTATCGGTACAGATAAGATAAAAAGAGAATTTCAAAGATAAAAAGAGAATTTCAATCTCGCTGAACAATATCAACCTTCGCCTTTGTTTTTATTGTGCGGCGATAATGACTAAAGCAGAGGTGATCGATTAGGCCTACTGCGCCGGAGGCGAAATGAAACCTAACCCTTGCACATGAAATATATATTTTGATATTAAAGACACTATATCACGGATATTTTCGCGGGCCACGAAAATCATTGTTTATTTACATTTTGTTTGTTTATTTGCAGTCTTTCTTTGTCTTATGAGTAATTTATTGGTGGCATGCCCATCTAGAAATTCTTTTGATACAGAAAGTATTCAATTTGGTGGGTTGGCGTATCCCGAAAGTCCAAAATAACATACATGTAATGTAAACATCAATGTTTACAAACATTAAATGTAAACAATGAAGTCATGATATATTATCTTTAAAGATAATGTATCATGACTTCATTGTTTACATTCAATGTTTGTAAACATGGATGTTTACATCATGTTATTTGGACTTTTTGGGACATGCCAACCCACCAAATTGAATACTTTTGGTGTCAAAAGAATTTTTAGAGGGGCACGCCACCAACAAATTACTCATAAGACAGTAAAACACTGGACATAAACAAACAAAATTGAAATAAACAATGATTTTCGTGGCCCGCGAAAATACCCGTGATACATTATCTTTAACAAATCTGTTTTGTCACCGTGTCGTTGTGTTATCTCGAGTCCCAATCTAGGGGGTTCTTCCTTGAGGGAGGGCATGCAGGGCCCTTACGCAAGGGCACCTAACATGGTAACCCCACGGATCATGGCCCTGGCAGTTAAAATGTGCGCCAAAATCTTATCTCACCGATATTAGATAATTTCTTCTTAAGATCTGTTGTATGTCAGCTGTGGGATTTGACGTCACCTGACATGAACCGCCTTTTCACTTGGTGGAAATGCGTAAGGCGGCTCGTGGGGGTGTCGTCAAGGGCTCACGTGGCAACCTGCTGCCGTATATCGATACATGACATCAAATCCGTTATTGCTGCGAAACGCATGTTAAAATTCCTTCGTTGCATTGTAAATGCAGATAAGTTCTTCTATCCACATCTGCGCTATATTGAACGGAAGTGGGGCTGCATAGCACTTTCCTTTGAAACTGAACCATGCACATTCTGTCTACTTTGTAGAATACCCGAAAGGAACGATTAAAGTGATAATAATCAAAAGGCATGCAGTACAGCCAGCGTACCTTTTTTTAGCGTTTCGTTCTACATGGTAGTAGTGATTTTAACATATCGGCTGCATCTTTTCTGAATTTCTTTCCACCAATGCAGTACAAGTAAAAATTTAGTCCGTAATTCATGCCCCAGATATCCGCTAAGATAATGTAACCAACCTTATATCGCATGAACCAGTATGAATCGTCGAAATCATAAATCTTCTTCATCACAGGAAGGTCGATTATCATTTCGTAAACTCGTAATGGAATGGAACAGATAACATACGCGCAGCTGACCAGAACGAGCATGCGCGTCAGATGACCTGTTTCCTGTTTCCGTTTCTCGTCGCTCTTCGTAAGGGTTCCTCCAGTCATAAGTTTTTGTTTTTGTAGCGCCCGTTTGGTGGTTATGATTATCCAGATGTTTACGGTAAGGATAATGGCAAAGGGAATGAGTGTACCGAAGAATAACTGGAACATCGAGCCGAACATCTCCAAGGCTGGTTGATCCGGTACGTGCGGTTCGATCGATTCGACACCTGTAAAGCATGAACATTACAGAGACTGTTGTATCACTCAGATGTACAAAAATGTGTATAGAGACAAAGCAGAAACGAACAGGCACTTCTACGAACGGACAACACGTAACGGCCATTATCTACCCGTAGGCCAATCGGCCGATCACCAACGTACGAAACAACGGCTGTTTTCAGCATGGTTTTTTTCGCAAAGAATCACAACTCGCTCTGTCTGATACGAAGTAAACGGAACACCTGTTGCGGGGTCCTGTTTGTATCCGTATATGTGAAGCACATTCGCATTCAGGCCGAATATAACAACTAACGTAATAGCGACGGTCCACTTGGCTCTGAAAGTCGTACAAAGCCTTTTGGCCGCCATTGGGAATCTGACCACTATCAGACGATCTATCGACATCTCGACCAAAAAGAACCCGGATGTTATGGCGCAGGAGAAGTTCAAGTAGAAGCCAATTCTGAAAATATGGTGTTTAAGACAAGAAGATAAGGCAAATCTGATTTGCACTAGGGGGTCCCACGTGTTTGGAGAAGTCGGTTGGAGTGCAGAAGCCGCAGCGGCCGACCTTAAACGGGCGGTATGGGACGCTCCACCATTATAGTTGTCAATAACAGCCATATACACGACAGAAGGGACAGAACACTAGACGTAACTGTCATTCCATTCTGAAGGGGGGACTATAAATGGGCACTCCTTATCGAATTTTACCAGGCCTCATCGGAAGCTTTGCCGTCACTCAACAAGCATCGGTCTGGGCGGCCAGTACACGAAGCCTTCGCAACTTTGCATGCACTAAGTCTATTGTTTGGCTGCACATGCCCTATTGTTCACTGCTGCTTTACAACAGATTTGCGTGCACGCAAAGATGCGAAGGCTTCATCAATATGGCCCCTGGACGGTGGGGTTTACATCGAGGCACACCTGACACGAACACGCAGGCGAACAATGGCTTCACAAAGGATTCATCCCCATGAAACCTTTGTTCGCCTGTGTGTTCGTGTCGCGTGTGCCTCGATGTAAACTCAGCCTAATAGAGTTCACTTGAATGAAGGTAACGAGGAGCATGTAGGCCTACAGGAATTACGTTTGGTGTGATGATTAAAAAGAACCTTTGTCTTACTCTAGAGACCGGCCAAGGAAATCACCAAGGAATCTCCTCACCACTTTTGATTCGAAAACTACGGCAATTGCATCGGCCCAGAATAATGTCGCGGTGTCAATGACCGCTAGTGCAGCCATATACACTGATGTCGATATTTTACGATTGCCCTTACGGGTCACCACCAATAATGACATAAGGTTCCCTGGAATACCGATGACGGTGGATGTATACCACAAGTAGTTGAGGGCGATCCAGTAGATGTACTCCAAGTACAGAACGATAGGAGACTTCGTGATGACGGCGCTCGACGTGAAGGAGAGAAGAACTGTAGTCATGTTCTGAAAATTCCATGAAGTGGGATTATAGACAGCACACCATAAAATGGAGTGAAGAAGGAGTGAGAATTCACTCTTGTTGGAGTGAATTGTCTCAGTCCATGGAATTTTGAGGGTCGCTTGTTGCACAGGAAGCCGCCCCTCATATTGCTGGTCGGGAAATGCAACTAGAACATGATAGCAATCATTCAGGATGGCAGTAGATCCAAGGCATCGATGCCCTCTCCACAGTTCCCTCAGAAGTTATAGGTACCATACTGCATCCACTGTGTCCTAGGTGCCACTGAATGTAGTGAAATTGCACCCTTTTTGGAGAGAATTTTCCCCATTCTGGAGAGTGCAAGTAAGACATCTGCCAATGAACCTTCGACAGCGATTGGCGTCTGAATGACCTGCTCCCTGGGGAGGGGATAACAAATTATGACAAAGAAACCGACCGTCATGCTTGGTGTCTCTGCTTTCCTTCCTGCGTGGTATATTGTGCCAGACTGAGTATAATCTTCAGAATTTTATCTCGTCCTGTATTCGAATGAAAGTGAACGAATGAGGCATGCCTGATAGAACTAAGTAAATGAAGAGATATTGGCCTCTAGTACGAGCTGTGAAATCAATTGCCTCCAATTAAATAAAATTTTGTGATACGACATTTGTATGTCGCTATTTTTTCAATCCGTGAAACCACTGTTATTAATGTAACCGGATCCTCCCATGTTTACCAAGTACGATAAGCTGATTTTTCCCCATGGCGTAGCCTGTTGGCTTGACGCCTCGAAGTGTGTGTGTGTGGGGGGGGGGGGGGGACTCAGTAATGGGAGATTTCANGGGGGGGGGGGCGACTCAGTAATGGGAGATTTCACAGAGGCCAAAGTTCAAACTTTTACCGTTTCGTAAGTTTTTGACCTGGGATGTTCTAAAAATTGGTGTTATGATGTCATCTTACAAAATTGGACTTGGCGCCCATGATATCTCATGAACACTACCTGCTAGAATGTTTGGAACTGGTGTGAATTTGTACCTTCATATACATGAGTAGGCCCAGTACGTTATTGATTTCTCCGCTCTGTTGGGATTTAACCCAGGTGAGCACATGGTCCCTGGACCATTTTATTTTATGTATCAACCCGCAGAGAAAAACTCCTCGTAGAACACGAAATTTCAAACAATGTACATTTAAATGTAGATCAAACAGTGTACATTAACAATGTACATTAAAGAGTGTGCATTAACAATGTACATTAAACAGTGTACATTAAACAATGTACATTGAACAGTGAAAATTTTTCGTTCATTCTGCATCAGACCTCTAAAGCACAGACACAAGTACATACACTTGCTTACCAAAGAGAAAAAAGAAATATCGGGATTCATGGGCGGTTCCAGTTCCATTGCAATGGAACCGTTATTTCCTGGCAGATCATATTGTACTCCGCCTCGCGGGTTTCAAATATTCGGAAGTAATATGTTATATAAGCATTATAAACTTATTTTCAACTGGAGATACGTTTCACAGCTCGTTACCTGTATTCATTTACTTCGTGTTACCACTGGCATTACATTGTCGGACAATGTAATGCCAGTGGTAACACGAAGTATCCTTTCATTTGAATATCAGGACCAGTTTTAAACCCAAAAGTGTTCACTTACACAAGACTTCAAGCAGAAGGAAAGCAGCCACAGCAATGACGGTCGGATTATTGTTTTTTATGAATTGCTGAGGAGAATACTAGGCCTATATTAGAGATCTATCGAACGCCAATAGCTGTTAAAGTGCAAATCCATTGTCATATGCCTCAGTTGCTCTCTTCAGAATGGACTGAAAATGCTCAGAAAACCATTTCAGATAAGGGTAAATTCCCTCCGAAAATGGTGGAACGTCACTCCATTTAATTCTATTTGGCACAATTACTAATAAAACTGAATGCTGTACGAACTTGTAAGGGAACTGGGGAGAGAATGGCATCTATGTGCGCAATAACGCGGCATCCATTCGTAACATCGTTGTATCTTAAATCGGTGCTGTCCTGGAAATGACAGTTGCATTTCCCCAGCAGTTTCAAAGGCAGTGTTTGGTGCGGACGGGTTGCTATAACATGGATCACCTTTTCAGAATACAACGGAAGCGTCCCTCTCCTTCACGTCGAGCGCCGTCATCACGAAGTCTCCAACCGTGCTCTTCTTGGAGTATGTCTACTGGATCGCCCTCAACTACTTCTGGTACACAGGCACCGCCATCGGCATTCCAGGGAACCTCATGTCGTTCTTGGTGGTCACCCGTAAGGATAATCGTAAAATATCAACATCAGTTTACATGGCTGCACTCGCGGTCGTTGACACGGCGACGTTTCTCTGCGGCGATACGATTGCCATTGTTTTCGAATCAAAAGTGGTGAGAAGATTCCTCGGTGATTTCATTGGCCGATTTCTAGAGTAAGACAGTACTTTCCCATTCTTTAAGAGTACAGGGCCCATGAAACCTTGCTAAGCCTAGTTACTTACTAAATTACCCAGTTTGTACAGGCCAATGTACACCACTAGTAACCAACTAAGCTAGCAAGGTTTCATGAATATAGGCCCAGATCAATGAAGCAGACTGATGGTTGTTCAGTGCCTACATTTAAAACTCCCGATAAGAAATGGTAAATCCAGGGAGTCCGTTCCCAATGACAGTTGCTCTGATTCAAAATGGGCTAATACCCCAATCACACTGAGCGAGTTCTCAGTACGTTCTTGAAAATTTTGCCGAACGGGCTCAAACTGTGTGCGAACGGAGTGGACGTAGTGGCAACTTTTTTGAGTCCTTTCACGAACTTCATGGAGGGGAAGGGTGCTCCACAACATCGAGGCATTATTTTGCCAAGGGTTACACGTTCTAGCCCGTTTTACGATTTTTTTAGGACGGGGCAGGACGTTTTGAGAACTACTTCAGTGTGACAGGCCCTTAAAGGCGTCTCATGTCTGCCCTTCGGACAGGCCTTCTACTCGTTCGTGCTGTGGCTGTTAATACCCCCATCACACTGAGCTAGTCCTCAGTACGTTCTTGAAAATTTTGTCGAACGGGCTCAAACTGTGTGCGAAAGGAGTGGACGTAGTGGCAACGGTTTACAGCCTTTTTACGAACTTCATGGACGGGAAGGGTGCTCCAGAACACCGAGGCATTTTTTGGCCAAGGGTTCCACGTTCTAGCCGGTTTTACGATTTTTTAGGACGGGGCAGGACGTTTTGAGAACTACTCCAGTGTGACAGGCCCTTAATGCCCCATGCACACTGAACTTGTTCTGAGTACGTTCTTGNATCTAGAAGGCCGTAGATGCGATTTCCTGGCATCTCAGTATCAAAAGAGAAGCGTTAGTCTTGCGTTTTTTGCTTATTGTCACAAACAGCAGGGGGGGGGGTCACGACCCCCAAAACCCCCCCTCTGGATCCGCGCCTGTTATGATGTCATCTTACAAAATTGGACTTGACGCCAATGGTATCTCATGAACACTACCTGCTAGAATGTTTGGAACTGGTGTGAATTTGTACCTTCATATACATGAGTAGGCCCAGTACGTTATTGATTTCTCCGCTCTGTTGGGATTTCACCCAGGTGAGCACATGGTCCCTGGACCATCTTATTTTATGTATCAACCCGCAGAGAAAAACTCCTCATAGAACACGAAATTTCAAACAATGTACATTAACAAATGTTGATCAAACAGTGTACATTAACAATGTACATTAAAGAGTGTGCATTAACAATGTACATTAAACAGTGTACATTAATCAGTGTACATTAAACAGTGTACATTAAACAATGTACATTGAACAGTGAACATTTTTCGTTCATTCTGCATCAGACCTCTAAAGCACAGACACAAGTTCATACACTTGCTTACCAAAGAGAAAAAAGAAATATCGGGATTCATGGGCGGTTCCAGTTCCATTGCAATGGAACCGTTTATATTTCCTGGCAGATCATATTGTACTCCGCCTCGCGGGTTTCAAATATTCGGAAGTAATATGTTATATAAGCATTATAAACTTATTTTCAACNCCTTTCATTTGAATATCAGGACCAGTTTTAAACCCAAAAGTGTTCACTTACACAAGACTTCAAGCAGAAGGAAAGCAGCCACAGCAATGACGGTCGGATTATTGTTTTTTATGAATTGCTGAGGAGAATACTAGGCCTATGTTAGAGATCTATCGAACGCCAATGGCAAATCCATTGTCAGATGCCTCAGTTGCTCTCTTCAGAATGGGCTGAAAATTCTCAGAAAACCATTTCAGATAAGGGTAAATTCCCTCCGAAAATGGTGGAACGTCACTCCATTTAATTCTATTTGGCACAATTACTAATAAAACTGAATGCTGTACGAACTTGTAAGGGAACTGGGGAGAGAATGGCATCTATGTGCGCAATAACGCGGCATCCATTCGTAACTTCGTTGTATCTTAAATCGGTGCTGTCCTGGAAATGACAGTTGCATTTCCCCAGCAGTTTGAAAGGCAGTGTTTGGTGCGGACGGGTTGCTATAACATGGATCACCTTTTCAGAATACAACGGAAGCGTCCCTCTCCTTCACGTCGAGCGCCGTCATCACGAAGTCTCCAACCGTTCTCTTCTTGGAGTATGTCTACTGGATCGCCCTCAACTACTTCTGGTACACAGGCACCGCCATCGGCATTCCAGGGAACCTCATGTCGTTCTTGGTGGTCACCCGTAAGGATAATCGTAAAATATCAACATCAGTTTACATGGCTGCACTCGCGGTCGTTGACACGGCGACATTTCTCTGCGGCGATACGATTGCCATTGTTTTCGAATCGAAAGTGGTGAGAAGATTCCTCGGTGATTTCATTGGCCGATTTCTAGAGTAAGACAGTACTTTCCCATTCTTTAAGAGTACAGGGCCCATGAAACCTTGCTAAAAGCCTAGTTACTTACTAAATTACCCAGTATGTACAGGCCAATGTACACCACTAGTAACCACCTAAGCTAGCAAGGTTTCATGAATATGGGCCCGGAACTCCATCACGGCCAATGAAGCAGACTGATGGTTGTTCAGTGCCTGCATTTAAAACTCCCGATAAGAAATGGTAAATCCAGGGAGTCCGTTCCCAATGACAGTTGCTCTGATTCAAAATGGCCTAAAGGCGTCTCATGTCTGCCCTTCGGACAGGCCTTCTACTCGTTCGTGCTGTGGCTGTTAATACCCCATCACACTGTGCTAGTTCTCACTACGTTCTTGAAAATGTTGCCGAACGGGCTCAAACTGTATGCTAACGGAGTGGACGTAGTGGCATCTTTTTAGACTCTTTTTACGAACTTCATGGACGGGCTTGGACGGCAAAGGTGCTCCAGCACTCCGAGACTTTATTTGGCCAACATTACACGTTCTAGCCCGTTTTACGATTTTTTTAGGACGGGGCAGGACGTTTTGAGAACTACTTCAGTGTGATAGGCCCTTAATACCCCCATCACACTGAGCTAGTCCTCAGTACGTTCTTGAAAATTTTGTCGAACGGGCTCCAACTGTGTGCGAAAGGAGTGGACGTAGTGGCAACGGTTTACAGCCTTTTTACGAACTTCATGGACGGGAAGGGTGATCCAGAACATCGAGGCATTATTTGGCCAAGGGTTCCACGTTCTAGCCGGTTTTACGATTTTTTAGGACGGGGCAGGACGTTTTGAGAACTACTTCAGTGTGACAGGCCCTTAACTGACTACCAGAAGAAACCGATATTTTGCGGATCGGCACTCACAGAGGCTTTGGGTCTTTAAAAAATTATCACAGGTTTTCAAATACATTTCCCTTCACCGTCACTCCAAATCAAACTGCTTTGTTTTCATTCTGCTCAACACACTTTGTTTTCAGAATTGCCTACTACTTTGACTACTCATTCGCCATAACATCCGGGTTCTTTTTGGTCGAGATGTGTCGATAGATCGTCTGATAGTGGTCAGATTCCCAATGGCGGCCAAAAGGCTTTGTACGACCTTCAGAGCCAAGTGGACCGTCGCTATTACGTTAGTTGTTATATTCGGCCTGAATGCGAATGTACTTTATATATATGGATACATACAGGACCCCGCAACAGGTATCTATATGACCAAATCCTGGATTTCAACGCTCCATTATTTTCTTTAGGCTTTTCTATGGACGGACAGTTGTGATTTTTGAGAAAAAGCAATCATGCTGAAAAACCCGGTCTACTCCGTTGCTTTGTGCGGTCTATGATCGGCCTTGACTGCCGAACATCCGTAAAATTGGTAGAATCGAAATTTACCAGAAAATGTGTGTCAGATGTTAAGATTTTTTAAAAATCGTTTTCTGCTGTCGGTTTGTAGAGAGGCCTGTTCATATAGTTTCTATGGAGTGACACTCCGTAATATCTTACTTTTCGTACTTAGGGGTCGAATCGATCGAGCCGCACGTACCGGATCAACCAGCCTTGGAGATGTTCGGCTCGATGTTCCAGTTATTCTTCGGTACACTCATTCCCTTCGCCATGATACTTGCAGCAAACGTTTGGATCATCATAACAGCAAAACAGGCCTCGCAAAAACAGAAACAAATGACCGGTGGAGCATTGACAAAGGGCGACGAGAAACGGAAACAGGAAACAGGTCATCTGACGCGCATGCTCGTTCTGGTCAGCTGCGCGTATGTCATCTGTTCTATTCCATTACGTGTTTACGAAATGATACTCGACCTTCCTGCACTGAAAGCGATTTATGATTTTGACGATCCTTACTGGTTCATGAGATATAAGGTTGGTTATATTATTTTGGCGGATCTCTGGGGTCTAAATTTCGGGCTAAATTTTTACTTGTACTGCATTGGTGGAAAGAAATTCAGGAAAGATGCAGCTGATATCTTGAAGTCGCTTCTACCATGTCGAGCTAAACGCCGCTAAAATATTTTGTAGTGGTAAAACGGTATTTCGTTCATTCATTAGACTGGTTCCCGTGTTTGCCGCTACGATTCTGCGGCGCTCATTCCACATTGGTATTGCACCGCCTGGAATCAACTAGTGGCGCCATTATATGTTCTGGTGACAAACTATGAAATGGATTTTCTGTTGCTGAAGCAAGTGGATGGACAAATGGCAAAGATCGTCATATTTCGTTCAGAGAAGAAACAGACTGTCGTTGTTGTCATAATATTGCCGCTCCCTCGCACCCGGGCCGAGCACAAGGCTTTTGCCCAGCACGCAGCACCAACTAACTATAGTAGCGGATTGTGTGTGGGCAAAAACCGCGCCGGTCTTGCCATGTTCATCGTGTGCTTTCAGTCGAAGACCATACGGAGTCAAGGCGATGACTGGTGACTGCGAGTCAGCACCTAGACGAATATATGATCTAATACGGATGATACTGCTTGGCTATTTGAGTAGAGATAATTGAATCTGTCTTTCCCACGTCGCTAATGAAGTTTGTGGATTTTCGACGCCGTGTCCTTGGGGGCAGACGAGGCTAATGGAAGGATCCAGCTGATTAGAAACACAAAATCTAACGAGAAGCAACGATAACTGTTCGACTACGTCCAACACAGGTTAAGGTGTTTAATGAGAGAAGGAGAAACACCAGATTGTAACATACCCTCCACCAAGCTAGGCCAAGTAGGCCTAGGCCTACAGTACATTTACATGTCCATACGAGTAGGCTACACTGTAATTTTGTTGTCTTTTGCCTCCCTCTTCTGACACTTTCTCACTGCGCTTTTCTGCCTCCAGCTTTTCCTCAATATAGCGTGCCCGTTTTTCCCCAACACGTCGTGATGAATTTCCTCATAACTACCCAACGTTACGCTCCATTCAATATTACTTCTTTGACGCAGTTGAATTAGTCAATCTTTGTGCAAAAAATACTTACTAAACCGCATTAAAGTAACTACAAGAATCAAGAAATTAGTGTTGCTAAGGATATTTGAAGATTTTTCAAAGGCTTTTTGTTTACAAAAGGATAAACATGTAATGTCCGTTTTGCTTATTACATGTACTAGGTTTTTTCACTCCAAGCTTATTAGCAGGATATGAGCTGAAGGCATCAGCTAGGATGTTTATTTTGGTAATGAAGAAGAAGGGCGGAATTTGGGCTTGCGACAGCCAATTGACCAATAAACTTAGTCGTAACTCAATGCACCAATCAAGGACTGGTACATGTACTTTGAGAATAGAAATCATGACATTTTTTCCTCCCACCGTTTTTAGTGCATCCAATAACCCAGACTGTTCTGCAGCCAAAAGTCAGCCTTATTCTGTATGCGCGACATCATGCAGAGTCAACCAAAAGAGCTGTTAGAGCATGCTGCCCTCAGCCTCTGGGCCTAACCTCTACAGAGATTGCACAGGAACTTGTCACTGTGCATCGTGGCTCTTATTTATCTCCGTTGTTTTCGCTGCTCGGAATCGGTTCCCTTGGAGTGGCAGTTTTGTACTTGTTGAAAATCTCCAGCATCCTATCCCTGTTCTTACGGTAGTAGGCAAGTCTTGCTATGCCCAACCTGAAACCGAAAAGTACCTTTGAGAATATGCGTTGTGTGCCTGAAAAGTAATGCTTAATTCCGGAAGCGATTGTGTTTCTGAGGACTTCGTCTGGGGGGGGAGGGGGTTCTCGATTTGGGGAAGCCAACTTCATCTTTTTTGAAAAAACTGGCATCACTCTTTTTTACAGGAGAATGACTTCTTTATACTTTTTTGGTTTACTAGTGTTTTCACATGTTTTTCTTCATCATCTTTCCATGCCTACCGTCCCTACATGGATGAAGCCAATGTCAAGTGCCCACTGCTTCATCTTTTCAAGGGGGGAGGGGGTCAGGGAAAAAATATAAGTCAATTCGTCTTTTTTGGCGTCGACGTAATTTTGAGACGGCCCCTAAATCACTTTCCAATCTTTGTGAATAATTCCTTGGGAGTTCCTCATAAAGGGGCACTGTATTCCTATAAATATATCCGCGTTAAGGAGACCTCTATTGACAATGTTGTCAAACTACCGCTTATGAGCCTCGCCCCATGCAGAGTAACTCTCGTTCCTAGGGTATCCACGTATGCATTGCATTGTAATCACACATTCTCCAACACTGGGGCGAAAGGCAAAAATCCAGTATTGGAGAATGACGCAATCACCGCCGGTGGCGCCGGCGGGCAAGAAAAAGTGGCAATATCGTGCAACTTTAATCAACGTCAACACGTTTCGTGATACATTACCCAAGAAGAAGTTTTGGATCACCATGGCGTCCTGGATCAGCCAACACTACGAAAGGGGCCATTGTGTGAAATAAATAATATGTGGACTGAAATTTGGAGGTCGATAGGGTAATTAGAGAAAGGTATTAATGCGTGCATGTTATTCAACTTGGGTGCCATACAACGTAAATGTCGACGAGATCTAGAATATCCAGATCCAGAGATTCTAACCTTTAGGGTACTGGTGGCTCGGCTGCCAAACGGAAGCAACATCGTCTGTAACTTCGGAGTATAGTATTGGTTCTGATGACGACCGATCAAGCCAACGCATATTTCCCTGGCCCTATCTTGGTGCTACTTACAATGCTCATAGCCTCTATTATCTCTATATATCGTTCAACTTCCTCATCCGTGACGGCGCGTTTAATTCCATCCAACTGATATCTCTCCTTTAAATACGTGCGGATCACTTCGTCATACACTGCCGGTCTGTGCCTAAGTCCTTCCGGATCCGGTGCCATACCTAAGTCACGGATTGAAAGGGTTTGTTAAATCAATTTCGCCGTGTGCTTAAGTTCTTCAAACCTGTAGTTGTTTTATGTGAGGTTTAATATTCGTTGACAGGCAACGTTGTCGTCGAACTATCTGATAGTGATGGGAGCTGTCAGTCAGTTGACCAATAGGTGTCACTACAGTCAATACAACGCCAAGCGGATCCATTCATGGTTGACGAAGCGCCAATCAGGAGAATTTTGTATTGTATTGGCATATGTCGGTTGTAGGTACGGGAGAAAGCGTTGAGTAGCTTGCTCAAAACCTGTGATTTCCAAAGTCAGATTCATTCCTAGCGTTGTTTGCAGTTTTCCTGTACATGCAGACCTTGTGGGCCTAAAAAGGAGCACGGTATTGGATCTCAAATGCGTTATTTGACTGCCGACGTAGAGGGAGCCACCTAGCGGCAGTAAGACGAACTACAAAAATGCATTACAAAATGTACAGTACGTGGTAAATCGGGTCAAATCGCCGACAACGTAGTTAGTCCCCGGGTTGGAGTGGCGCGATGGCGCCGGCTGTCGAGAAAAACTGACAATACCGTACTCCTTTAATAGAAATAAACTCCGCTGTCATCTCCCTCATAATGATTGCATTGTCATCCTGTACTCACCGACGGCAGATGTCTCCATGAAAAACGCTAAATCTGTAAACGGGTCGCTTATGATACACATCTCAAAGTCAACCAAGATGACTTTGTCTGAAAGAGGATGACAACCTATCTTATTGCGTGTATGGACCTTTTCGACCCAATGTAACAAGAGGTTGGCCAACGCTTGCACCATTCAAGACATACATCTCTATCTCCCAAGTGCTAACTAGGACCAAGGCTTTTGCTGAAGACTCCGTTCACAGATTGGCGATGACTGCAACAGGAAGTTACGTCCGATAGGAACTTCTGAGCATGCTCAGGCGAATCCATTTCCCTTACCTTGTTCTTCGTCGTAAATGACGTTAGTGGGATTGGAATCATTGTGAATGAAGTGCCAATCCATCCCCATCCGCAGCCAGTAGTCTATTATCATTTTTAGTTCCAGTCTCCTTTCTTCGTTGGTTGGTACCTGGTTGTTGTACCTGTCGTGATAACGTAAATATTGTCGCCCTTCGTTGTCCATTCGGTTGAATGCTTCCATGTATACATAATGTATACATAATTTTAGCCGGACGTAATGCCACAAAGTGTCCAAGTTACTTGAATCGTTACACCAAACCAGATATAGAAGGTGTACGACTTTACCAAACTGTACGATAAGACAGCCCCTTGTCGTCGTGAAAAGGTCCTCGTGTAGCTCGATTCTCGTTGTACATTGATAAGGCGAAAAAAGGGAGAATCTCTGTTTTGAGGTTATTTGACCTAAGTTGACCTTGAATTCTGACCGTCAAAGTCATTACACATCGACAAACCACTTGCACATGTATAGGTTTAGGGTCGTTTTCGGGCTGTCTTAAATACCGTACTGGACAATCGCCTTCCTAAGGATAGAGTTCACGTTTACACTTTTCTCGCGTTACACTTCACGTTTTCCTTTCGTTTCTCGGAGAAAGCATGCCACATGACAGGTAATATGTGTCTCGTTGTGCGCTGAATCGAGGAACGAAAGAAAAACGTGAAGCGTGGCGCGTGAAAAGTGTAAACGTGAACTCTATGGAACTGGAGCCTTACGTCCAGCCGGATCTTTACATAGTGTATCACAGGGCCCACGGTACGGTACGACAGGTGAGGTAAAGACATATATGTAGGTCTATAGGTATAGATGCCCCTGTCGTCGTTCCCGTACCGTCTACACATGCACGACAACTCTACAGCGGATGCTAGGAGGGGGAAGGTCCAGTAAAGGACGTTCCTTACCATTTTGTTATATCCTCGTCCACGATGACAGTGGGCAGATCCTGTGTAAATTTCTTTATGAAATCGTCCTTTGTCCTTCCCTCGTGCAGTCTGTATTTGTTCACTGCAAGATCCAGTACTGCCTTGCTGTGCATTTTGGCATATGTACGGGCAACCGAGCTAGAACATCAGAGGTTACGATTTTTACTGGGATTTTGACTGCGTGCGGTGTGTTTGAGTTGTGGGGGATGTTGAGCAAATGACGGCGTTCCACGTGTGTGGAAGTATACAATTTATACTCAACGCTTTCATGAGGTCTGATGGCGGTGTGCCAAAAACTAGCGAATTCCCGGGGGTGGTCATCTTCAGGTTCGGAATTTAAGGTCGCCATGTGAAAACTGACCAAGTCCTTTCCACATTTGGGTAGAGGGAGGTGAACTGGGCACTTACTTGAGAAGTTTCGTGTGACGAAACGCAGACAAGTCGGACCAGAAATACGTCTTTCCGTTCACGTAGGCGAAAATGAGTCCGTTGTTGAATGTCCCAACGACCCTTGGTCCGACCCCTACCTCAGAAAGCAACTCCGAGTTTCTGACTTCCCGTT
>NMRB01000213.1:382152-404481 GCA_002633025.1 Notospermus geniculatus
GGGCTGTGGAAGTGTCCCTCTGGATCTGGGGCCATACCTGAATCGAAAAATGATTGAAAGCGTTGAAATTGAAAAGCGTTTATTAGGCCCATCAACATCCTGTTTGCAACGTAATCGCGAGAAGCTTTGGCACTAGAAATTGGCAAAATGTCCAAGACGTAAGTTGTGCTCTGTTTCAATCTAGAAAAAATCAAAGTCCAGGTTCACAATTTCTGGCACAGAGCAATCTTTATTTGTTTTTTGTTACCATGTCACCTACATGTATTGTCACTTTAGACTTACCACAGGCCGAAGAAAGTATGAAATTCGACATATCTGAAAACGGCTTGCCCACACCACACATCTCAAAATCCACCAATGTGACTTTATCTGAAAAAAGGCGGTGAATATTTTAAGTGGCGATTCTTGTGGAAGAACGTATTTTGTTGTTGATTTTCCATCAGCAATGCGGTGATTCGTACACTGACAAGAAGGGCTTTTTTTCGCAGGATGTCAAAAAAGTCATGTTCCTCCCTTCTGTGTTGTAATTGTACTCTCCGTGCTGACCACTCAGGTTGGAGGACAGTAGACAGTGACCCATATCCCTTCAGTCCATTGCGGTCGTTTCCGGAGTTGTACAGGTGTGACAGGAATCAAAGTCCCCCCTGGAATCAAAGTCCGCTTTATAATATTGTTCAGCGAGGGATTGGAATATATGGCTATAGAGACCATGACCATTCGAATATAACCTTACAATAGCAGGCTATTGTTTCGGCGGACTTGCATTCCTAGGACGTTGATTCCTGTCACACCTGTATACTAGTATCGACTGTGATGTTTTTGTGACATTTTGTAGCTACACCCTCCTCTTGTCAGTGTACGAATCACCACGGTCAGAACACCGATCAGGGAAGTGACGCATGCGCGGATAGTTCACTTCCGTTTACCCTGTTCTTCGTCGTATATGATATTGGTGGGATTGGAATCGTTATGACTAAAGCACCAATCAGCTCCGAGCTTCAAGTAATTATCCAGTATGATTTCTAGTTCGGCTCGCCTCTCTTCGTTGGTTGGGACTTGACTGCAAAACCTGCAACAATCAAAAGACGGCGCTGAGTTAACCAAGTAGGCCTATGACCGAAACAGAATGATGAGCTACTACGTTATCAAAGACTTTGCCGGAATGTTGTTGGTATGTTGTAGATTTTTATGCGGTAGTGTAACTTAAAACGCCACTGTATGCATTCTATTCGGTTTCATATCTCGTGGAGGCCGACGTAACCTTTGACCTTTAGGTAACCTCGTTTATGCATGTTCGACAAGACTGTTCAAATCTATCGATTTCAAGTGAATGATCTAAGTTACCAATTAGGCATTGAGACTGTTGCCACACTGAGATAAAAGAATGAGTTGACGCATGGTACCCTACTTGATGAAGGGGCTAGTCATGCATTCTAAAATACCTTGGTATCTCGTGCGTATGTTTCAAATGGATAATGCATTAGCCTCATTCTGAATGCAGCGGGTCTGGGTGACACAACCAAGACCCGCTCAGTGTAATGGCGTGCGTCCAACATTTCTCGCTTCGAGCATTCAGCGAGGTAGTGCAGCAATTGTCGGCCAGGTGGATACTCAGTGACCTATCCCAACGAGGTTTTGTACCATTAGGTACATTTCCTGCGGATAATCCGTTGAAG
The DNA here is from genome assembly GCA_002633025.1 of Notospermus geniculatus. Lineage (NCBI taxonomy): Eukaryota > Metazoa > Nemertea > Pilidiophora > Heteronemertea > Lineidae > Notospermus > Notospermus geniculatus. Next base: position 383,829 of record NMRB01000213.1, read on the forward strand.
AAAGCGCCCTGCGACCTCATTTCGACTCCTGCAGCTTGCTGCTAGCGCTGCACACAGATGTACACGATGTAGGCACGATGTACAGGTTTGTACACACAGTGCGTGATTCACTGATGTCGCGTCATCGACGGAGCGTCCTCCCTGATATCTTAGGCCTATTTATTGCAATCAAACTGCACTGAACCTATGTATACTATGTTTAGTTTGAGGTATTTTAGAATAGAAATTAAACCCTCGGCTTCGGGTCTTGGTTGCGACACCAAACCCGCTCGGGTGGAGCAAAAATTCCGTCCAAACCCTCGGCGAAGCGCCTCGGGTTTGGACTACATTTTAGCTCCACCCTCGCGGGTTTGGTGTCGCAACCAAGACCCTCCGCCTCGGGTTTAATTCCTTAAATGACAGCGCGCTGAACTTCTCAAGTGATGAAAAGGATGGCGGCCATTTTGTCAGCTAAGGTTTCGGCATAGAATCAGTCCAGCCTATAGGTTTTACCACTGGCTTTTTTATGGGTTGGACAGGACACCAGTCTTATCTCGTTGGTTCCAGACTCCGCCACCAGGGGAGGGATACTGAGGCATACATCATGCATACAGTGGTGCTTTAACACTTCATTAAATTACATGTACCATTTGGTTGTCTCCTCATCTACGATAATATCGGGCAGGTCCTGTGAGAATTTCTTCATGACATCCTGCAAAGTTCGTCCAACGTCCAACGAGTATTTATCCGTTGCTAAGTGCAAGACTGCCTTGCTGTGAAGTTTGGCATAGGTACGGGCAATTGACCTGGATTTTGTTAGAAAAACAGGTAATTACAACGATCTTCTTGTTGATTAATAAAATACAACTATACATGTATAATCATGTGCAACAGTACATGGATAACTAAATGACTTGAATTACTCGTAGTCAAAATTAATCATAAGGTGAAGCAGAAATGATGACCCGGCCTGTGAACCCCAGTCACGACTACCTTGGGGGGGAGGGCTGAAGTTGATTTCTCTCCTCTGTCTGAAGGATCAGGATTGGCCTGTGTCCAGTCTTTGGCTTCAGCATAGAATTGTCAGCATCGTAAAGCGGTTAGCCTACCTGAGAAATTTCCTATCACGAAACGCCGACAAGTCGAACCAGAAATAAGTCTTCCCATTCACGAAAGCGGAAATGAGACCGTTTTTGAACGTCCCGACGACCCTTGGTCCGATGCCGACCTCGGAGAGCAGTTTAGAATTTCTGACCTCCCTTTCCCTCTGGACCAATAGTATGCCCATGTCTGCACCGAAGATTCTCGCAACCAGCCAATCAGCTTTGTTTTCGTCGACTTTACAGAGTACCATTTTATTAATGAAGCCCTGTTGCATGTCCTACAAAAAAGAATATGAAAAAGAATGATTAAAACCCTGGGATTAAAGATGCCAATCTATCATATACATTTGTATTTATTCCATCCTGGCAAACTCTAAAAGCGTGTCAAAAGTCATGTGTCCTCTTCCCGCTGTCGAGAGCAACGGGTGTCCGGCAATGGCAGCTTTAGTCAAATACCCACCCTTTTCGCGTACGCTAGTTTTCTTCTACAGTTTCGTCCACCCTGCATTATCATCAGTTCCATTACATCAGACCTTCTTCACTGATGGAAGATGAAATTGTTATCGTAAGAACACCAGGCCTGTTCTTACTCCGCATTCATATGAAATCACTCTTTGCTCACCTCTAGTCTGATGTCATCCTTGTTCCAATTTGGACGGAGAATCTCCAGCACTTTGAGTAATCCTTCACTCAGATTCGTCTTATCAACTTCGAAATCAACGTAAGGTATATCATCCGCCATTGTGACTGTCGCAGTTAGAATATCAAGAACAGCTATGGCAGGATACAACAAGCCCAATGACATTGAGGGCAATGATCTGAATGACGGCCGATACAGAAAAAATCAGAGGTTCAATTTCTGGAGCATCAACATATTAAGTAGATTTTATCAATCGGGTAACGATTTTCGATAATTTGACTGTTTTGACCTTTTAAAGTCATTTTTGGCCAAGATGATTATGGTTTAAAATCCAATAAGATTTTCTCACAAGCGTCATCATGCGAGCACAACCCAAACCAATGGACAAATGAGCACCGTGTTTGGGAGCAGATACGTTTTACATTTTTGTTTGATTCCTTTATGGTTTTACTTTTTGGTTGGAAGAAAATGTGAATATGAAGAAGTTCCCAACGTTTACACTTTATTCATTGATTCGTATGTCGGTCGCTGTACGAGCGCTCCTGTGTAATCTCCAAGCGTAATATCACGCTTTTCCAGCTTGGACAGACTCTCTGGCACTTTAAAGGACACTGCATCCCTTCCCTATCCTGTGCTCTACCGCTTATCAACCTCGCCTCATGTAGAGTAACTCTCGTTCCTAGGGTATCTACGTATGCATCGCATTGTAATCATCCATTCTCCATGGGGCGAAAGGCAAGACTATACGGTATTGGAGAATGATGCAATCACCGCCAGTGGCGCCGGCTATCGACAAAAAGTGCAAATGTGGTGGCCGTAATCCTTATTTGACCGTGATATCGACATTCGGTACATTCAGCATCTGCCAGCTGTGTGGCCGTTTCAGTAACAGAAATGCGAATGCCTCAAAAACGGTTCGAGCATGTGTCGGGTGCAGGACGGCAGATGGCGATGGCTTCCTTCACTCTCAAATTCCAGTGTTGCGGTGTTCCTCTCTCGCTTTAGTTCAGACTAGTTTGATTTTGGCGAAGGGCACTTGTGGCATCACAACCTATTGTATTTCAAGCATTTGCCATCTGATAAGCAATCGACGCTGTTTTGTTCGCTGCATGCACAAGCTAATTGGCGGTACGTGGAGCAGACGGTGTTCAACCATCTCCGCTTTTCAGCTTTGGTTGGACTGGGGATGGTTTACATGTAGTAAGTGTTTGAGTAAAGGTAGGTTGGGTAATCGTACGCGTTTTCAATTACGGTGTTTTGGTTGAATTGTCCGTAACATTGTGTGGGTAAAACTTTATTGATCATGTGTCCCAAGATGGTGAACGTTTGGGCGAACAAAAATTCTGTGAGTTCCTGTCTCCATCCTTCGTCTACACTAAACTCCCTACGCAGGTGTGTACCGCGCCTCCTTCGGTTTACTCGCTCTCCACAACTGCTTTACTTCGTGGAAGTCGCCGCGTTTGGTCAACAGATGGCGTCCAGGGCCTGGCGCGAGTTTTACAGCCTATCAGCACGCTGCTTTCAGAACTCTTTGGCCCGTTGGCAACGGATGTTCTTGTGCTACCATGGCTACGAACCTCTCGGCCAATGAAAAAGTGTCTCAGGCCAGCTTGGTTACCGGTTGCTCGGTGCTCTCATTGGCCGACTCTCTCAGCGCCACCTGTTGACCAAACGCGGCAAATTTTACGAAGTTAAGCAGTTGTGGAGAGCGAGTAAACCGAAGGGGGCGCGACTCACAACTGCGTAGGGAGTTTACGTCTACACATGCCTCTGAGCTTTCCTGGCTTCCAAATTCCAGTGGCCCTTTTTAGCTTTCTTCTAAACTGTCGCCTGCCCTCGTTTGTCTAAGTCGGTGTAGTCTTTTCCTGCTCCACCGACCTGTAGCAGTACACCTGGCTTGACAGAACGTTGACATCAAAACCTTCCTTTCACCAAATGGAAAATTCAGGGGAACAGGATAGTTACTCAGGATTAGTTCAGTCCGGTGTAACAGTAAAGAGTGTCCCCCTAACGTTCAAATGGTGATTTTCAAAGCTACGTCATTCCCACAAAGTTTGATACTTCTTGGAAGGAAACTAACCGCAGGGACGGATGATGGTGTGTGGAAGATAAAAATCGCCATTATGCTTATCAAGCGATTCCAGTGGAGCGATCACAATGGGCACTGTTCAAACGATATATTTCCGAGCCAGCATCATGATTTTGCTGGTCGATTTTAGAACCATAGTAGCCAATTTCGTCAAATATCGATCACCCAATCACCAAAACAGATACATACATCATGTATATGTCCATGCTTATATATAGGCCTACATCCAACTGTCTGTCTGTGTTTCGTATTGAAGCAAGATTGATTTATTGATGTTCAGTAAATTTTGGTTAGTAAGTGCTGATCTGCAAAATTATATGATTTTTGAACTGCGTGGAAACTGTGCCACGACAAACTAGTTCGATATTTTCGAAGGAAAGGGTGCTTCTTGAGCAAAGCTGGATACACCCCTCAGTACAATGTCCAAAAGTGGCCACCGGATATCTGAAAATTGCTTGTAGGCGACACAACAGAAAACGTTTGTCTTCTGCGGGGTTGTAGCCTACACTTACAGGCACATGAATATGACCAATGCCAGGATTACCCCCGGGATTACCATGGACGCGTTATACCTCAAATAATAATCAGACCTGATTGCGTTTTCTGGGCTTGTTCTGGGCTGATTGCGTTTTCTGGGCTTGCGTTTTCTGGGCTTTTCTGGGCATTCAAATTTTTGATTAAATTGTTTTGTTCTAATTACATCATTTCAGCGTGACCGAGTGGACAAAATGGGTGAGACGAACAGGTGGTGAGAAGTCTTTTTCTTTCATCAAACATTGATTCTACGCTGGCGAGAAACTCCTTTGAATCGCCGTATTTTATATAAGCCGCCATTGTGATCGCCAGTAGACTACTTATTACACACCCACATTGTTGGCAAACCTGTGCTAGCAGTAACAATCATAGAAATAGTATTACTCTAATTCATATATCGTTCAAACATTTCAGCAACAAACAAGGGGCGGAGAACAACGTGGTGTGAAATCGTACAGAGATATTTCTTCCCTGCCAGTTCATTCCTGCCACTTCTTGATAGCCATCGCAGCCTCCTGACGCAAGGAAAGGAGTCCGTACTTCGGGCATCTTGCGGCACCGCAAGATGGTTGACTTGCCTGGTTCTCTCGTTTCGAATCCAGAATTGTGACGTCCGTGATTGATACACAGGGTTTTTTTCAGGTGTTTACAATTCTTTACAATTCTTCACAGAGTTTCTATCGATTGATGATTGATACACAGCGTTTCTCTTGATTGATGATTGATACACAGTGTTTCTCTTGATTGATGTTAATACACAGCGTTTCTCTTGATTGATGATTGATGCACATGGTTTCTCTAAATTGATGTTTGATACACAGAGATTCTCTTGATTGATGTTTGATTGATTGATGATGATTGATACACAGAATTTCTCTTGATTGATGATTGATACACAATGTTTCTCTTGATTGATGTTTGATACACAGCGTTTCTCTTGATTGATGATTGATACACAGAATTTCTCTTGATTGATGTTAATACACAGCGTTTCTCTTGATTGTTGTTTAATACACAGTGCTTCTCTTGATTGATGATTGATACACACCGTTTCTCTTGATTGATGTTAATACACAACGTTTCTCTTGATTGATGATTGATACACAGTGTTTCTCTTGATTGATGCCTAATACACAGAGCTTCTCTTGATTGATGATTGATACACAGAATTTCTCTTGATTGATGTTAATACACAGTGTTTCTCTTGATTGTTGTTTAATACACAGTGTTTCTCTTGATTGATGATTGATACACAGAATTTCTCTTGATTGATGTTAATACACAGCGTTTCTCTTGATTGATGATTGATACTTTTGTTTGATGACTGATGCACATGATTTTTTTCAAATCTTTTCATTTCAGCAGTGTTGTTGACTTTCCTTCATTGTGATGGCTGTAATTTCAATTTTGTTGTCTTTTCATTGCTTTGTCAGTGCGCAATGTCTGCATTTAGGGTTATGTATACATGGAGGCCTATAGTACAACCACGAACACGGATAAAGATTATTCAAAGCAGATATGCGATGACAGAACACAGCGTCTGGCGCTTTGGCTTTCGTGGTCCTGATTTAGGCTTCAATTTAGATAGGCTTATATAAATCTAGATAAGCTTATTAATAGATCCGAATTCAGACACGCCCAGATTTAGTAATTCCCTAGATTTTGTTTTCATTTTGTTGATGAACTTTCATGACCTTGTCATGCTGCCCTGTCCACATTGTTATCGCAGGTCGGTTGAGGTAGACCATTGAGGAGGCCTACTATTTTGCATGTGCAGTCAGTACTTCATTAATGGTTAATATCTTCAATTAATCTTTGTTTTTGAATTGCATCGATTTTAGTTCCACCGGTGAAGCCACCAAGTAAAGTAGGAAAAACAGACGGTGAGGAAAATTTTTTTCGTCTAAAACTAGGAGGAAAATGCAGTTATTTTGCTCAGTGTATGCAATTATTGGTTCTCTTAGTTTCGGCCCGCAAAAAAGGTTTCTACCCACATCTGAAAGAACGTCTTTTTTGTACATTGGTGTATGATCGGTGCAAAAAAATAAATAAGCAGGCCTGGACGCAGGACAGCATGATTTTCGACGTTCTCATTTCGCAATTTACCGCAAATCTGTTACTAGTACTAGTAATACTGCCCAGGTTTGAAAAGTCTCCATCTTACACAACCCATAAAGGGAACACAGTGGTTCACTTTTTTTGATTCAATGGCATTTTTCTAATTTAATTATTTTAGCACCACCGCATAAACAAAATCAACCAGGACCAACAGCTGGTAAGAAAATTTCTTTCACCGTGAATTTACGCCCAGCGCAGGTAAAAATCCCCAATTAATTGGAAAGGAGATTTTTACCTGCATTCGTAATCAACACATAATACGATTCGATGATTAAATTTTAAATTTTTAACATTTTCTTTTGTTCTGATTTAATTAGCATCACCGACAGCGCAAAGTAAAACAATTGGGAAAAAGTGTAAGAAAAAATTATTTCCATCCTAACTCTGTACCCAGGTTTGCACGAGAAAATGTCAACTCACGCCGCAGTTTCGAATCGCTCTTTCCGCGCTCGGCAACTGCTGATCGATTCACGCGATTTTCGGGAGATAACCAATAGGTGTCACTAGTGTGTGTTGGCGCCAAACTAGCTGGCCAATCAGTGATCCGCTTTCAGGACCACTTTGAGGACTTCCATTCCTAGGATTCTCTCCTCTTGTACACGACCCGGTGTGTGCAGTGTGTACAAATATAGGCCTAATCACATTATATTAAAGTCATGGCATTGCTTAGGACGCTTTCAGTTGCCGCGTCCATGTTTTGAACTCGGTAGGCCCATTAATACTCCATGTTCGCGTTTTCGGGCTCGCTTGCGTCGAAACATCACACAAGCAATGACGTTTTACTTCAGCTGCAATGGGAAAGCCATCATCGACGATGAGTAATGTGAAATGTGGGCCCGGTATGTCACTCGTTGACTGCGGATGTGTCGGACAACAAGGAGCATGCAGCGGAGTCAAGATCGAAGAAGGCGTATGCTATGCCTTTAGACACAAGAGTAAAAAAGGACAAGTTCGGGTATTGAATATTGAATAGATACGTCCTGAATCCTTGCAGCAACCTTTCAAATGCCATGGCTATCTCGTGCTCATAGCAACAGCGTTTTTAAACATGACTGCTGATCGAGATTCGAATTCACAATTACACACCCAGGAGTGCTGGTGTGATGAGAGTACACGCTTCACGTTTCAGGCCTTCGCAACTTGTGCCCCGGGAATCAACGTCGTGTACATCAGTGGCATTGTACCCCCAGAGCCATTTGAAAATCCAAACGGTCCCACTGTCTCCTGTCCAAGGGATCCCAACAAAAACGAAAATTCCTACAAATTGGTCAAATGTCTGAGATACGCACCGTACGTATATTGTCCCACTTTTTCGAAAGATCTTTTTCGAATTTATGTGCACGTCCATCAGTAGGAGCACACAACCGCACTTAATCGCCAGGAGATGGCAGCAAAGTTCTAGCGGACCAATACAAAAGAACATTCTCCCGTTTGGTGCTCAGTTAACCATGAATGGGTCCGCTAGGGCCGCAGTGACTCGACGTATTGGTCAACTGACTGACATCTCCTATTTCGGTCACGTCTCTTCCCGGAGTTTGGAAGGGTCCTCGGTTGGCGACTTGCTTGTGCCGAATGGGGAAAAGGAATTGGGTTTTCTACACCTCGAAGAAGGTTCCGTACTTGTGCTTGTAGGCCTACCGTAATGTATCCTGACCGCTAACTTAAACGGGTCCTTTCTTGTCTCCAGTACAACAGTATTCAAAGCCCGAACCTTGATAGAAATATCCGTTCGTCAGAAGATCTGTAGGTTGCCGAAGGAATGTGGTATGGGGTGCCAAGTCCAAGCCATTTGTACAAAGAACAAGGGAAGTCACCGCGTCTAGACGGCGTCCATGTATCTACAACAGCCTAGAGCTCCTTTTTATTTTCTTTTGCAATTTCTGACGAAATCTTTGGTTTTCTCCCACCGCCAAGGTGATGTAATTTCAAGATTTTTTCAAGAAACTAAAATGTCTGAATAAAGTCAGTCACGCCTACGCAGTCCTGTCCGTCCGTCTTATTTCTGGTCGGGTGTGTTGTTTTGACCTTTGAATTTAACTCATTGAACCTCAGTGTCTCCCCATAATTTTATATCGGGGTTGGTTGTAACAGTCGACTTCGGACACATTTTCCAGAAACCTGGATAGAGATGGCTAAACTTTGTTCAATGCACAAGTAACCATTGACATCAAATATTCAAAAGACCAAGCACGTTATAGATACGTCCTGTAGGCCTAATTAGGAAGTAATTGACCTGAAACGAAAAAGTGTTACAACCAGCGCCGCTCTCTCCTGACACCTGTGAGGGCAGATATCAGAATTGCCCGATTTTCTTCAGCATTCCTATTGTGACTCGGGGGGGCAGGCGCCACACAGAGACCGAATGTACATTACCTCGCCTTGGAGATTGGAGCCGCCGCGCGGCTGTCATTATAGTTTCTAGGTCTCCAGTACATGCTGCCCTCTGGAACATCGCAGCGGCTCTTGCCAGAATCTTCAGTAACGTTGGTCGATGTCGACACCTTCGGCTACTTATTTTTGGCCCTTGCGATTGAGTCGTTCTTGCATTTTCTCTCTCAACATCGATACATATACTATAAAGTACTTTTCTGGCATGCCGCCTACATTGTACTGTAGGCCTACATGCCGTGGGTTTTCTTGCCCAGTTGTTTGCTGGGCCTCTTACAACCAGTAATAGGAGGTACACCAGTGTTTCCCCATTATTATCATGTTAGGTTTAGTCTGCTGCTGATCTTTTCGACCAACTTCAGTTTTTTCCACTTGAGTACACATCTCAAAATGATATTTGACGTACATGTACATGTACGTACATGTACGTACATGCGTACCTGCACTTCCCACGATAGTTTTGACTTCTGCATGGGGTGGAACAGCAACCGGCAAAGTGAAAACAATCTTTTTTTTAAAACATACTCTTGGTCTTGAAACCGATCTTTTCATTCAGTGTACATAGCCTAGAAAAGGTTTGAAAAACAAGAGGAGTGCGGCTGATTTTTTTACGCCTTTCTAGGCCATGGTTAACAATCCAATGATACCACTAGAAAAACTTCACTTCTGATAGCCAACCTATGACAGGTCGGAATGATAGGCGAGCGTTTAACCTACTTCTTGTTCCTTGGCGGTTGTACGGACACTTGCCGTACCTAAGCCATGGGGAATAGGCCCGTAGGTATGTACACTGGCAAGGTTCGTTGACTGCTGCTGTGAAACCTTCACTGAAGCATCGCAAATCGCAGTTCAACATGGTGTCGAAGGAGAAGGAACAGCAGGATGGTAATAGTACGCTAGAGGAAGTGCCGTTAAATGTTATCAAGGATAAACCCGATGAAGATGGGACTCTTGTGAAGACTGAGCCTGAACCAGGGGAAGAGGAGGAAGAAGAAAGATTATCATGGGGCACTCGGTTCGATTTCTTACTCTCGACCATCGGATTCGCAGTTGATTTGGCAAATGTTTGGCGATTTCCCTATCTCTGTTACAAGAATGGCGGAGGTGAGTACCACTGAGGGTTCTTGATAAAGGGTCAGCGAGTGCAGCCTGTGACTGGCCGTGTCGATGCAGAACTAGGGCAGGCAGAACTTTGGTTTGCTCGCTGCTGATAATGCATAATGCCAAATTATGTGTGACTGTATGAATGTGAACATTTGATAAGTACCTGACCAAGGCCTAGGCCTGGAATAAGGCCAAAATGTTTGTTTGAAGGTTGATTAAAGATTGCATATACAATGTAGCCTACATGTAATGTGAATTGAATTTGAAATTGAATTTGAATTTGTTATACAATGTATTATAAGTCTGTTGCTTATTTGATAGATAAATCAACCACAAGCGGTTGACTCGACGAGATCTACGAGGTCCGTGGACGACTTGGTGTAGGCCTAGTAGTGTTTACTGCAAGGTGAACACCTATTCAATTTACGAAGGAGGCATTCAACCACCTACATCTCTCATCAGAATCCAGCAGCAGAATCCATGCAGGGCCAAGGCCGATATCCATAAAACCATGCTAGCTTGGTTGCTGGCTTGCGTACATTTGCCTATACAAATTAGGTTCTCAGTAAGGCCGAGCAAGGTTTTATGAATACACCCAGCAGGTCGTTGATGGTGTTTACAAACAACTTGGAACTGTGGAAAAAGCAATTTCACGGCTTCGCCACTGTTGCGGATAAGTTATCAGCGAAACGTAAACAGTACATCATCTCATACTCATACTCAATGAAGGGCCTAGGCCTACTTTACTGGCGAATATAAGAAGCTGTGATTACCATAATTAGGCCAAACTCAATGATATTGGACAGAAGTGCAACTGCAACTGACCTAGAAGATGAAAGGACAACGCCCCAGCGTATTTTTTATCTCATCCTTTTATTTCCCCAACCGCACTGAGACAATAATTGAATAAAGGAGGTTAGAATCATATAGGCCTAATACCAAGTTACACAAGTGATGCCAAGTTGGTGCAACAAAGCATACCATTCATACAGTACTCAAATACATTGATACAGTATACTCAAATTCGCTTGTGCTGTTCAGGGCCAGTTCTCTGACGGTGGTCTTCAAATACGCTGACATATCCCGAGTATGGGATGTGCTACTATTGTTTCTACTGGAGGTGAACCGTTTTGGGAAAATGTTCAAATCCTATGATGAAAGACACGATAGAAGAATTTTGCTACAGGAATGTGGCAATCTGGCGAGATGCAGGAGAAAGAGTGTGTATCTGGGTACCCTCAATGCATACGGTAAATTTTGGCTAGATTGGACTCCGGATTGGACTTCAAATATAACTGCCAGTCAGCCGTCTGGAAAACATGTCCTGCCATGTCACACAGGTGAGCACATGGTCCCTGACCATTTTATTAGAGTTTATGCTGGTGGCACCTGCCGGCAAGTGGCTGTACTATACTAGTTCGGCCTCGCACTGAAAAGAAAAGAAAAGAAAAGAAATGTAGATTTGCTTCATCATAGGATCGCCTCATTGTTGCAGCTGTTGCCGAAAATGTCTCAATCCAACGCTTAGTCTGTCAAAAGTTTCTGATCTACACGAAAGTTACGACGTCCAATTCCTGACAAACGGCCCAATTGGCGAAATTAATATGCTATACCGATACAAGGTTTTCTATTCCATCGAGTAGGCCTTCAAACGTAATGAATTTTCTATTAATTGTTGGTTAAGTTACCACAGTTGTGTGAGCCAGTGAACCATCGTCCTACCATATTAGAAATTTCAGATCAAGTGGGTAATTGGCAATCACCAGAACAATCCAGGTCAAAAACAGGCGGTGTTTGGTGTCAAATGGACGAAATAAGTGTAAGAGTGTGTGCTTGCTTTGTACCAGGGGACTGGGAAGCCCTCTACGTCACTTGGACACCAGTAGAGTACCTGTACTTTTGGATTCCCTCGCCAGCTGGCCGCATTCCTGTAGTAAAACAGTTCTATCGTGGCTTTTCTTTCGTCTTAAAGACGATTCACCACAGGTCGAAACAGCCGTAGCATGGCTTTCTTATCCCGTGTGATTATTTTCCAAACCGATTGCACCTGAGGTCAACAAGGCAATATCTCATGGAGAAGTGTCGTACACCGAGCTGACTGTACAGGATGTCCCAAAAAATGTCCAGGCCGAACCTACACTCCTTTCGCAGTGTCTTCTCACTCATACCTATCGTTCATAGACACTGCTTACAATAGCCCGATTCCCGCCGATTTACCACTAGAGGGCGTTTGCGTAACTAACGAAATACATGAAACATTTTCTGATTGGTTCACTGTCAGCGTCCTTGACAACCACGGCAGACTGGTCACTCGTCGGAAAGCATTTTATATGGGACAGTTGCATTATGACGTAGCACGACTAGTCTACAACAACAGCAATGGCTGCCCCCCGCCGTGTCCAGTATGCAGTGTCACTTTGCACTTTTCAGTGTTTAGCTCGTGCCTTTTTTGTTTTGAAACATCGCTAAAGAAGTGGATAACGGCGCTCTATACGAGATTATTCTGTTTGTAGTGATTGATCTTGTTAAACAGGCCGAAGCTGGGAGCAACGCCGGCGCTGTTTCCCGCGCTATTTGGCCGCTGACTAGTGCTGCCACCATGCGGTAAATCGGCGGGGATCTGGCTATTGTAAGCAGTGGCTATGAACGATAGGTACGAGTGAGGAGACACTGCGAAAGGAGTGTAGGCCGAACCAGGCAATCTCAGTTGGTTCGCTATGGAGCCGCTTGGAGCGCTAGCTGCGACCATATGGACCCCTATTTTCACACCACTTTTGAAGCTATTTTTAGACGTCAACTCAGCTTTCCTTGGCGTTTACGGCCTTATTTTGCGGTATTTTAACGTCATATTGCGCCTGGTGGTAGTGTACCACTAGCTTTCGACCTGATTAGTTGGGCAGTACGAACAAACGTCAGCAAAGGTACAAATTTCGGCGACTTCTCGCCGAGCTTGTGTACAACGTGTAGTTCCGCGATTTGTCCGCTCTGAGCTCTGGGTATTGCGTGGTCGCGTCGATTTTTCGTAGGGGTGGGCAGCCACCCCTGCTTTCACATGTTCAGCCAGGCTTTTTCCCGTGGTGAGATTCGTGTGCAGTGAGCGTACAGTCACCACTTCCTCCACATTCCTACCTTCTCCACAACCATGCTTATTCGACATAGCGAAACCCTGTCGCCACCAGGCTTGTTTAATCTAGGTTTCTCCGGATCCTGATAGAAACATAGCTTCTGAGGTTGCCTGGTTTGCCCGGACTTTTCTTTGGGATATCCTGTATGACAGTGCCAAGTGTGCCTCTAATCCACGATGGGTGTAGTGTACTGGGTTATCCTAAAGCGATCATGAAAACGAGAGCAGTTTGATAAGATTCAATTAGTGCGACACGATAATTCGCCGATTAGCTTATGTATTATCCACTTTGACTTTTTCCATGATTTTCATTCATGACAGCGCTTCACTGCAACCTTCACGAGAGAATCTCATGACCTAAGTCCAATTTTAAATTAATTTACACTTCACAAATCGTGATAAATTTGACAGTATTGGATGACCATCGCGATTATAACAATTATAACCATTGATTAGAAGCATTCTCATATCACCCTCAATATGTTTAGATTTCTCACGGCTTTTACGCCTTTAAGTGCTTGTGACCTCAAAAAAGCTGTTGACAGAAGCATCATTATTGCTGTAAGTCAACATGATCCACAAATAGGCGTCAGTGACACTTTTAGCTGCTTTCCGTGTATCGCACGCCGAAGTGGACAGAATTCTGAATTAATATCCACATTAATTCAACGAATTAATGTCCACATTAAATCGACCAATAGGATTTGATTTTTATATGTCCACATTAAATCGATTTAATGTGGACATTAAATCCATTTAATACCACCATTAAATCGAATTAATGTCCACATTAAATCGATTAAATGTCCACATTAAATCAGTCTGCTACTTCCGCCGATAAATACACAATCTACCAATCAGAGGAGAGTTTTTAGCGGCGGATGTGCATGTGCGCGAATTAATGTAGACATAAAATGGAATTAATGTCCACATAAAGAAGTCTTCTCTGATTGGTCAATTGTGCATTTATCGGCGGAAGTAGCTGCTTGAATTAATGTGGACATTAAATGTCGTAGGTTACGGAGCATTGCCGTTAGATCATGGTCCTAAATCTCTTCTTGTCGGCATGGAAGGGATGGCCGACCGTCCTAGGAATGCCAGTCCGAGTTAGTCTACCGCTAAATTCGAATGGTCATGGTTTCTGAAGAAAGCAGTGTATCGACTTCACCCCTGCACCCCTCTGTACAAGTGTCCAAAAGTGGCTGGTTGCATGTAGTTGTTAGGATGGCATTCAAAGGTTACAACAAAGTTCCTTGACGTTTCGCCCACCCTTTCGGTAAGGCGTTAACACCGAAAGGGTGGGCGAAACGTCCACAAGGAACTTTGTTGTAACCTTTGAGTGCCATCCAAAAGAACTACATGTACATGCAACTGTTGGTTGCCTCAAAGAAGAATACGACGTTCAAAGAAAAAGTGGTAGGCTTGGAGACTTGGTAAAAATCAATATAGACTCTTCCTTTGGAGGTACTGCTCATTTACCTACCGTTTGGCTCAATTTGTACATTTAATCTGTAATCTTTTCCTTACTTTAGGTGCCTTCCTCATTCCCTACTTCACCATGTTGGTTTGTGGCGCTCTGCCCCTCTTCTTCCTCGAGTTAATCCTGGGACAATATCAGCAGACGGGCGTCATCAGTATATGGAGAATATCACCCATTTTTAAAGGTGAGCCATTGCAGGTATTGTCTTTTTGCATGTAGATGACAATTATTACCGAGATAGTGCATTTGCACATAGGCCTACATGATACACGTGCCATTTTCCACAGATCATAGGAGACCTGCATGTTGTAGGCCTACATATTGTACAAAACCTCCAGAGTCCACTTTCGCAAACACTCCGCAGTTTATAATCTTGAGGTGAAATTTATCGTTTGAATTTGAAATTAACCGCCTTGTGCAAAAAGGAACGACCACAAGCTAAGAGTTGCTGTTGGGGGCCCAATCCAGAAGTAACCGCGTATAGTCTGGATTGGGCCCCAAGAGCAACTCCTCGCTTACGATATACGTCGGTGTATGATGGCATTTTTAGCTCACCTCTGTGAGGTGAGCTTCTCCCATGGTGTGTCGTCCGTCGTCCGTCGTCGTCGTCGTCGTCCGTCGTCGTCGTCCGTCGTCGTTAACAGGGGTGACACGTTTCTAAACCGCTTGGGTTACAAACTTGAAATTTGGTGTACAGGTACCCTATGGTAGAAACTATCTCTGGACCGAAACTTAGCGCTGCTGCTTGTACACTCTGGCCCACAGGGGGCGCTTTGTGAAAACCTTCTTTCGGCCGTATCTCCTGAACGCGGTTAGCTAGAACCACGAAACTTCTATGGTGGGTTCCTCTGATGAGACTTCATCACATAAATCCCGGGTTTTTGATTTGACCTACTTTTCAAGGTCACAGAGGTCAAAGTTCAAAATTCACAGTTTGGTGGCACATTTCATTGCTATTTGACATAGAGTGTTGTGATTTGGTGTGAAGATATATTTAGGCACCCTGCACGAATGCACCAAATTTCAACCCGATCGGACATCAAATATGGCCGCCAGGAAGCCATCTTGAAAAATGGACTTTGACCCACATTTTATCAATAGGAGTAGGTAGGATGTTTTAACGTTGTCAAAATATGTATCTAGGTACCATATAAATATATGGTAAATTTCAGGCAGATTCGACGTCAAATATGGCCGCCAGGGAGCCATCTTGAAAAATGGACTTCGACCCACACCTCATAAATACTGATAGCTTGGATGCTTTAACCGTGCCTAAATATGTGTCTTGGTACCGTCTACTTATATGCCAAATTTCGGTTCGATTGGACTTCAACATGGCTGCCAGGCAGTATGCCAAATTTCGGTTCGATTGGACTTCAACATGGCTGCCAGGCGGCCATCTTGAAAATTTGACTTTGGCCACATCTCATCGGTAGTAAAATGTTACGATGTTTCTGCACTAATCCTTCACCATTCAGTGTATCACCAGGCTACTCACACTTCATACTCTGCCACAGAGGTGAGCACAATGGCCCTGGCTATTTCATTTGATATTATGAGAAATGATACTCTTCATGATGTCGAAAAAAGTTATACGATATCAGTATAGGCCTATTATTAAGGGTTATGAAAAGTGGCTCGAACTCTCGAATTTTTGACGCAAAAAATCTGACTAGCCTAACTGCACACAAAATTGAGAAAACAAGGCTCGGAGGCCCTTCTTCTGAATGCTTCCCGAGGAGCCCCGGGACATTTCTTCTCAATTTTGTGTTTAGTCAGATATTTTGCGTCACAATTTCGAGATTTCGAGTCACTTTGCATAACCCTTAACCGAAGTTTAGTTCCCACTCTGTGTTAGTGCCGCTAAAAATTCGATCTAAAGTGGTCCTACATACCGATTTTTATTATAAAAGTTATTAATTTTCATTAGTATTTGTACCGTAGGAAATTAAGCTAATCCAGTACCACTTAAAAATTCGGGCACCTTTCGTGCCACCGCTGAGACTTCCTGGGATTCGATTGTGGTTTTTTGATCGAATAACTGGATGTCTTGGTGCAGTTCAAAGCTCCGAAACGGCAACAATTCTTAGACTGTCAGTTTATAGACTGTCAGTTTACCAGTTAGCCAATAGAATATTCCGCCTTACAAACAGATACACGGTTCCGCATATACGAGGATTGTTTGGATATGCGTGTTATGGGAAATATTTCGCCCTGAAAGTCGAGAAAGGCGACGGTTCGTTCGTTAATCACCTGTACGATGTACGGAATGGTACCTTTCGGGGAACACTTGTCATACCCGACAAAAATGTATGTTCAAAAACCACCTACAAAATGTCCTTTTGGTTTAGCTCGACACTCGTCATTTATTGCCGTGTAAATGGTATTACTACAGCCACAATCTATGACATTCTCAAGATGTCTGAATCGATTTTGCTTACCAATCGTAAAGTTGTGTCGTTGGCAACAAGTTGGATTAGTGTTTGCCGTGACTTCATTGCTACTTTCAAAAGAATAAAGGAGATATATTTCATAGTCACTGATCCTCGGAAGGAATACCAGCCAGTGAGACACAAAATACAACATCTTATTTGGCTTGGTACTTACAGAACAGAAGGCTGGTCCATTTATTGGCGGGCTTTGTGTCTCCCTTGCGTGATTGCTTTTCCAGGTCTTAAGGCCATTTGTTTTCGAGAACAACTCCACCCATTGCATGGCCTACACCCAGAAGGAATACATTTGATGAAATTAAAGTCCTATTTCCGCGTATCGTCGATATAAATATCAAACACTTCGGATTCAATGCACATAACGGGGCATTGTTTCATTTTATACGACAAAAAGGGAGGAAAGGAACCTTCTTAAAATCAGTTGACGTACTCCGGGGGGTTCCTAAACATGGTAGCTCTATTTACTGAGGAATAAACTGGTTTTCATGGAAGTGAAATTGAACCCCCGATATTTTACTGCAGACGTAATGTTTTTCAAAAATCGTTGGCCTGAAAATTATAAGAGATGCAAAATAATTTTCTCAACATCTAAATGCTATAGCAATAGCTCTCATTAATTTGTTAACGGGAACCACGCTACATACAGATGGCGCCAGCGCACGGCCGGGCTGATCACTACACACAGGGTGTCTCACAAACACACACTCCCACGGGAGGGACAATACAAGCACAAAATAATGCACGCATAAAATTGAAAAATCAATATCTTTCCATGACCTGAAGTAAAGAAACGAGCAAATCCAAAATGTGCTATTCATAATGTCATAATTCTTTGGATTTGCTCGTTTCTGTGGTTCTATAAATGTACCTCGCTACAAGCTATGACCTGAAGTAATCTATTAAACCAAATACATGTAAGTATAAAGCCTGCTCCGTTACATTTTGTATAAAAATGTGAATTTGGGGTTACGTAGAGCAGTAATGTGATTGGTTCACGTGGGCCTATAGTCCCTTTAAGTGACCATTACATTGGGTTCAAATTGAGCTTTCGACGGATTTTTCGGCACTAAAGCATTAGCGTATCTCAAGACAATGAGCTGGAATATGTTAGTTTTTATGCCTAGAAGTGTCCCGGCTAGCGATTATTTCACGATTAATACGTTTTTTTCTCTCGGTATTTTGTGGTTTTCTAGAGATTTCATAATTAAGATACGATTCTGGTTGGTTAAAATCCATGCGGGGGTTACACATTCAATCTCGGGCTCAAGGGTGGACGAGCAAATACCTATATGATGGTTTGTGTAATTAGTGTGACCTCGATGTGGCGCCGAGGTTGAGAAGCACAATGTGGATTAAGTGGATTTATATTTAGAAGTAGTTTGAGGTGAGTCTCTATCTTCAGAGGTGCAAAGATGGGGTTGCTTTGTTTACGTTTTCAGTCGGTGTACGTGTTGGCCTGAATTTGAATGCACTTTGCGTAGGCTATGACAACTTCATTTGACTGTTTGATGTGTCAGGTTGAGCACTTCGTGCTCTCGTATCGAAGGCAGTTTTGTGTGTTTGTGCGAACATTCTTTATTTCAAACTCTTTCCACGTGATCCATTTACGCCGCCAGGCTTGTTAATTAACTTTTAATAGACCCTAAAATTATTTCAGTTAGGCCTACCCGTTATAAAGTAATTAAGGTCTAAAAATGCACTGAATCAGATTCACATTTCTGGAATACCGGTACGTGAAGATTTCACTCGGATATCACCAAAATCTCTGTATAGGTACTTGGATGACTAAGTTTACCAGCAGTTAAAAAGGTATACTTCATAAAAATCATCTAGCAATTAAGTGCAAAACAAAACCGACAATCGCAGTAAAAGCCATCCATCAGGGGTTCTTAGCGGTTGCACAGAGCGAGCGCAAAGGCAGAGTTTACGTCCAGGCTCACGCGGCAGTTCATCAGTTCATCAAAAAGGTATTAGCTGCTATTCATAAAAGCTAGCAAATGCTTTTACTTCAGGTTTTGTAGTACATAAAATTGGACCTTGCTGAGCAAATCTTAAAGGAGCTGGACGTCCAAGTTGTAAACACTCACAGACTATTTCTCTGTCCACGCGACGCCTACGGTGCTGCCACCTATTGTCGGTGATATGTACTGACGTGAATATCGTGAATGAGTTGCACTGGACCGGGCACCAGTCTAACGATCACGGGGCGCTACTGGTGCTGCCACCTTCACGAAGGAATAAAACTAGTTTGCCGGCCACTGTTTGTAAACAAACCAGTTTGTTTACAACTTGGACGTCGAGCTCCTTTAAAGCCCCACTGTATTCAATTTGAAAAACGCAAATCATCGCCGCGATTCTTGACGTCAGCGTAGTGTAAAATGTACTACGCTCTGTCTGAATACACTAGAGCTCTCCCTGCAGTTTTTTTTCAATGTGTGCTGACAACTAGGCCTTGATTCTATGAAGTACGTATCAGGCAAGCATTTTGGGGACCTTCACGAGGCTATGAAACCTATGTTTGCATTCTCCTAACATTTTGAAAATATCGTAAAATTCAATACATTGGGGCTTTAACTCAACGTATTTCCCAACGTTTATGAATAATGCACCAGCCGTTGTTATGGACTGCCGCACAATAGATTTAATTCTGAGACCGCTGCTAGTCCTGTGCCGATTTGTTAGGTATCCCTTCACCTTAAAGCTGAACTGCGGGCATAAAACCAGGGCCTCGCACGTTTTTAAAAACGCCCGCGCCACAGCGCGGGCAGTACCTGAAATATCTGGGGACATCCGCCATGTTTTAGTGGGACTCCAAACATGATAGAGTACCCAAGCATGTAGATGGCAGCACCTTATTTGCGTCCTGACCACCAAGAAGTGATCAACGCTGTAAGTGCATGTGCATGTAGGCCAACATATCAGAAAGCGAAATTCTGAAAAAGTGTTCAAATGAAAAAAGGAAGAGCCCGGATCCGGATTCGAACCTCCAAGTATTGGCTTGGAAGCCCGGCACGTTTTCCACCACACCAGCAGTTCGCTGGTTTGTTCGTGCCCTTTTTCTAGGTGAAGGTATTGGGTATAGTCGTCTCCAGGTTTCGCAAAGGAGTAAATGCCTATGTAGGCCTATTGTTCGTTCATCGAGTATTGACCATATGGCCGAGGTTACAGGAAAGGCACAATAGGGCCATGACACGTCAACATTCGGTGGCGAGGAATATTTGTGAGGAGTCTTCCGCTTGTTTTGGTTTACATGTATGTCGGCTACTTTTGACTTATCAGGATGTGTAAGGTGAGCATTCATAGTACTGTTTTCCGTCTTTTTTCATTTCTGCCTCGGTTCTCATATTGGCTAGGCCTAAATTGGGGTGTTTTTGTTCGTCCCTTAGCTCAGTGTGTGCATGCATGTCCGGAGGCCTATGGATAGGCGGGGCCCGATAGGTGAAACATCTGGCAAGTGAATGTTGCAGGCTAATTTATGAGTTTATGATAGTCGTGTCAGGCCTAGACGTATAACCAGCTTCTCTTATATTTGTTTTATTACAGCTCTTTCGCCTTTTCATGAGATGGGCGTGTACTGTCTGTATAGCCTGTACATACCGATGGCCTACATGGGCTTCTGGTATGTAGGCCTACATGCACATGTA
>NMRB01000213.1:405847-463297 GCA_002633025.1 Notospermus geniculatus
GAAGATGGGGATTTAGCACAGTGGTGTGCACGCTTTCCCTCAATGCTGGCGGTGTTGCCTTATGTGGAGGCGTGGGTTCGAATCCCGGTACTGTCGATAGGCATACTGACCAACATAGCAGACCTATGATGATTTCTCTTTATAACGCGACACTCGAAGATTGCTAATGTTTGTCCAAACCTCATGTGAAAAAGGCCTGTGGCCGCTCATGAAGGTGATAAGACATAAAAAAATTCGTTAGTTGGTCAATAATAAGGTGTCACCACGGGTCCGCGCTTCCCCAGGGTATTGAGGGACTCCATGCATTAAGCTGGCTATTGAACCATCTTTTTTAGAAGATGGGGATTTAGCACAGTGGTGTGCACGCTTTCCCTCAATGCTGGCGGTGTTGCCTTATGTGGAGGCGTGGGTTCGAATCCCGGTACTGTCCGTAAATTAAAATGAGTGTGAATTGCCGCCACTTGTGTTTTCCTCGCATACGCAGAGTACAGAGATAGTTGATTTTGGTCACTGATGTTTTATTTGTAACAACAACATGTGATTCTGATCATCTCTCGCCTGTAAGTTAAGTGGGAGGCTGACCTCGGGTCACAACAATCCATATCAAATGCCTGCCATGGGTAATTCAAAACAGGTGCATCAGCACCGAGTGAGAGGGGTCGGGTTTGACTTAGGTGTGGCCAGACATTCCAGACCATCGAGATCGAGCATCGTCAGGGATTTCAGAAATGACCCAATTGAATTCAGCAGACGTTTTCCAGGCGGCGCAAAATTTACTGTCCACTGTCCACTGTCCACTGTCCAGCCTTTTCGAATACCCGATTTTGTGTCAATGATTTCACCGCGGTGGAAACTCGGTGAGGTTTTCACTGCGGTGGAAACATTTTCACCACGGTAAAAAAGGTTTTCACCGAGGTGGAAACGTTTTCACCGCGGTGAGAACTTCTAAAGATTTCACAAACCCCCAAGAAAAATAATCAAACCTCGGAAAAAATGCAAATGCAAAACGTTTTCATCAAAGAGCTCTATGGGCCACCGTAATGATCAGATGTCTTTTTGTGTTTGACACAAATGTCATTTCTCGAGAAGTGTGACCCATGGCTCACAAAAGGTCAATGAAACTTGATTTCTCCACTGAAAGTACGGTGCAGGGCCAAACTGTCAGTCTGTTGACCAACAGGAGTCACTACGGTCCAATAGGAGCTGTCAGTGAGTTGACCAATAGGTGTCACTACGGCCCAATTCAATGCATATAGCGGACCTATTCATTCTTGAATGAGCACCAATCAAGAGAAGTTTCTTGGTGGTCTTTTGTATTGGTGGTCTAATAATTTTTTTCCAGGGCTGTACGTATGTGTATACCAACAGGTGTGGCAGGAACTAGCTCCCCCTGAAATTTGAGTCCGGTTTTGTTGTTTAACGAAGGATCAGGTGGCTATAGGAACATGACCATTCGGATATTGCCTTAACGGAAAAGCCACAAATAGGGAGGTTAAGAAATCCAACGATAAACGTAAACTATACGGCAACGTTATTTTCCATGCTACACGTTAACCAGATTTTGTATTGTACGTACATTATTTTCGGTACAAAAATAACGTGGTCGTTAACGTTTACGTTTATCGTTTGGTTTCTAAACTCCCTAATATAGGCTGCCTACGACTCCGAAATTCGCAATAAAAGTATATGCCCAAATCATTTTGTGATGTTTTTTTATGGGACCAATGCTAC
Source organism: Notospermus geniculatus (assembly GCA_002633025.1). Lineage (NCBI taxonomy): Eukaryota > Metazoa > Nemertea > Pilidiophora > Heteronemertea > Lineidae > Notospermus > Notospermus geniculatus. Next base: position 407,579 of record NMRB01000213.1, read on the forward strand.
TTTTGGAATAAAACATGCTTATTGTGAAACTGATACACCCTGTAATTCATTTCATACAATGCTTGAACGTCGTCTCGAATTCTATTCGCAAACACTGAATTTTCTACATGTATATCAGGTTCGTTGGGTGGCCTTTAGAAATTCTACTCCAGTTTACAACCATGAGAATGGTGTAATAAGGCCCTAATTGGTCGTGTGTGTGAACTTCTATGCGATTGCCAATTCTATATTATATGCATGTAGGAAGTTAAATAGTCATAGGCCCGTATTCTAAAAGCCTCCGCTCCTTAATTCTATAGTCCACTTTAAGCTTTTGTATTCTGCCCTGCAAACAATACATGTAGCTAAAGGTAGACCTTAGAGTTAAGGAAGCTTCTAGAATACGGCCCATTGTGAACAGAACCTTTAAAGGAGCGACTCAGAGAAAAGTTTCCATTTCTCGGGGTGCCAAAACATTGAATTTGGATTCCGGCGACTGACGTAATGCGTGCATAAGTACTACCTGGTATCAAATCGAATTTGTGGAGGGATCTTTTATATACGACGGTACGGGAAACGAATATCTGGCAGAACGATAGCTCTCAAAGTGACGGATGTTTCTGAAAGTACGCGCCGGTGGTTGAAATTTGTTACGAATCGATCTGAAGTTAAATTCTTTTGACAGGCGAAATAAGACTTCATGTTTTCAATAATCTCGCTTAGTTTTGTATTTGTAGGAGGTATTGTGAAAGAAACCTCTTCACACAGAAATCTCGGAGTTTTCCCGCCAGAAGCGGACCGTGTGGATGTTTCGTGTTGTCTTATGATTTTACAACTCGTGTTCGAAGTAGGTTACCGTTGAGCTACTTTCGAGGGAGCAGATTCATCATCTCATTTTCTTTTGATTCTTGGGAATGATAAAAAATATATAAGCCATGTCTTTTGAAAATACAACTACTTTAGATAGACAAGAGGGCGACACGAAATGTATTTACAAGAAAGTGTTTGCAGACGTCTTTTATCTCTACATGTATGGAATTACACCGGTCTCCATACTGGGCGTTGTTCTTAACGTCATCAATCTGATTGTACTACGTCACATGTCAAACATATCAAAGACTTCCATTCTTGTACTGCGCATGCTTGCCTGGGTCGACATGGGCTTTTTGATCACGTGCCTCAATTATTTTTCTGTGCGATACCTGGTAGTGTATTTCACAAACAGAATAGAAGTCTTTGCTCGCCCAGATGGGTTCATATCGCGTATATTCTTCTGGGTGACAATAATTTTTTATCTTTTGACCCTCAGAACCAGAAACTGGCTCGTTGTCCTGACGACACTAGAACGTTTTATGAATATAGTTTTTCCGCTTTGGTCACGAAACTACTGCACTGGGGGAAATATAAAAAGGGCAGGGTCCGTTATATTCATTTTGTGTATCCTTACTTTAGTACCAACGGCATCTTCCTTATATCCATATTCTGGAATCAACCCCTGCACTGGAGAAACAGAAGATTTGTTAGGAATGTCAATATGGGGCATAGCATATGGACATTACGTATACATGTCTCTATCTCTTTTTGGGCCGCTGCTGTTAATTTCATTAATGAACACGGTCATGTTAATAACCTTGAAAAAAGCATATAAGAACAGACAGGCATTATCAACTGGAGCCAGTACTAGTAACAAAGACAAGGAACAGCAACAGGCTACGGTAATGCTCCTGTCTGTGTGTTTCGTTTACATGTTGTTTGAAACACCTATCTCTTTGAACAAAATAGCCACCCTATCTGGCATAAAATTCCGCAGGGAAAACCTCTTCATTCAGTACAGTACGAAAGCTGGCCTCTTCTTAGTTATACTCGACTCGGCGATAAATTTTGTTCTTTACTGTGTATCAAACAGAACATTTCGTAAAAAACTTCAGGCAACTTTTTTATCATCTTAAAAATACATGTAAGTTTCCTTTTGCAACTTGTCTAGGTTTGAAAACAAATTTCCTTTTGAGATGAGGTTGGCAATGAAAAGGATGATATACTCGTGAAAGGTACCGAAATTATTCACTAGGGTTAGAAATAATTAAGGGTTTTTGAGGTGAAAGACATAGCTTCCTACCGGACTCGACCCCACGGACCCTCGCATTAGGCACCAATTGCCAGCACTCAGGGGCAGCCTTAACCACTACGCCAAATCCCCATCTTCAAAAGGATGGTACAATGACCTATGTTAAGCGAGCTGTTCAAGCAATCTCAGAATCCAAGGGGTCGCATAATAGTGGAGATACACACATGTAAAGGGCCAGAAATAATATTAGGTTTCTAAGGTAAAAGACATTCCTACCGGACTCGAACCAAATGACCCTTGCATTAGGCATCAGTCGCCTACAGTCGGGGGCAGCACGCCTTAACCACTACAAAGTATACGTTTAAATCACTGGACCCCGATGGGAGAACCCTTTGGTTGTCACCCTTTGGTTGTCTGGTGGTGTTGGTGAAGCCTGGCTATTGAAATGCGGTTTATTGACAGCACACTGCCAGCCAATGGCTGATATTCATAAAAGGTAGCAAATACTTTTTCTTCAAGTTTTGCAGTACATTTACATTGGACCTCGCTGAATAAATCTTAAGTAAAAGCATTTGCTAACTTTTATGAATACCAGCCAATGTCTGTGTTCAATTTTGAATCGAAGCATAGTTCCATGTCCTATTTCGAACCAAGGTTCAGCTGGTTAGAAAACAATGTTCGTTGGACCGTTTAGAGTAAACACTAAATTCATTGTTGTCTGATTACTACGGGTTTCACTGACATACGCCCATCGGGCTCCAGGGGGCCGTATGCATAAAACATCTTAATCCTTAAATTAGTTACTCTGGAGGTACCTTAAGATAAGGAGTGATTTGAGGGGATTTCCTTACCTTAGGATTGTTTATGCAAACCACATAAGAAAAGGGCAATTCTTATGACAAAAGTTACGCGAAATTCTTAGGTTTAAGGTTAAGACGTTTTATGCATACGGCCCCAGATGATTTAAACGTACTTTAGGCCATATTGCCGTCTACAAACATTATATATTACATATACAAATTTAACTAAATATATGGGAAAGAATCATGGTACCAATGATGCCTTAAATATTATATGCCCCCCCCCCCGACAGTCCCGCTTTCACTATCTTATTGGGTGCTGGAGCTGATTACAAAGAGAAGACCTGTATATACAGAGAAGGTGTGTTGAGTAGGTCCGCGTGATCAGGCTGAAAGAAAGGAGTTTTATAAAATATGGTTTGTGTAATTTATAATGAGTAAAGTATGGAATGAAGAAAATAAGAGACAATGGAGCTGCATCCTGCACACTCCAAATTGCCAGGACACTTTATCAAGGAACTGATGTTCACGACACTGGAGACATGTTCGGATAAGACGACCCTCCTCAGATCAGAGTTGCGGTGGATGTGGACCCTTAAAACCATCACCTCCTCAGGACTCAACACCAGATGCTGAGTTCTGACAGCACCACAGCTGCCCTCTACTACCAATACTTTTACCAGCTTGATTTGCAGGTAGCCGCCAAGTTTGGTATTAGGCTTACTACTCATTTTCTTCTTTCCCCTTATTGCCAATTTTCCTACCAGGCTGATTGGGAGGCTTGTGGTAATCGACTCGACGCGACGCGACCACTCGATGACTCGATGGTTGCTAGTGAAGCTTCAAAACGCGCAAATCGGCCAAGTAAGCCTAGTGATTACACTAGTAAACAAGATGACATTGTAAATGTCGAATGGTTCCCGATGTAGCCCTACAGGTGATTCTTCCGGTACATGAATGGTACATTGATATAGATCATGATACATTGATAGACATAAGTGACAGATGGATTACGATGATGTNTAATGCTCCAGTCTTTCTTCAATTTGTAACATTTCTCATTTTACCTGATGAGGGCTAGCAGGATGCTGCCGAAAACGTTTGTACCGTGTATACAGTGTAATATATAGATATGAATATCACATTTTGGATTTGCTCGTTTCTTTGGTTCTATAAATGTACCTCGCTACCAAAACTCTAAATTGATCATTGTTTCAATTATAATTGCTCGTTATTTCACTTTTTGACTTGTGCGTCACCACCGGACATCATTCCACACTCAATAGATTGATTTGAAATTTATGACATTGCTTGATCTCGGCATAATCTCAGTTTGGGCGCAGTTCGTTGGTATTCAGTATGATAGGGCCTACACCAGGAGATATTTAATACAGTTTGATTCTTACTTTTGCTAGTACCACTTAAAGCTGCATTTACGAGATATCCGGAATGCGGCATACGGGATGCGGAAGCGATATGTTGTATGCGAAAATGCATAGCATATACCGCTTCCGCATTCAGGTGATATAATAACCGAAGTCGTCCTCCAGAAATTTAGCAAATTTTCGACCCCAACCGGGATCTTCTTCAAGCTGGCACTTTCGAGTCTAGCTACCTGAATTATAATGAGCTGGTAAGTCATTACTTCTGGTAGGTCGACTTGAAAGTGCCAGCCTGAAGAAGACCCCGGTTGGTGCCGAAAATTTGCTAAAATTCTGGAGGACGACTTCGGTTATTATATCACCTGAATGCGAAAGCGGTATATGCTGTGCATTTTCGCATAGAGCAGGGTTCTTCTTCTCCACCTCCAGAATCAAATTCACGATCTTCTTATCTGCTTCGCTACGTCCCATGTTGACGGTTTGGAAGTTGTTGGACAAACCACTTGATGATCACAGCAGTTAAGGCGGGGGGCTACCTATAGCTGAGCTCATTCCCTAGTGGCAATCCACGGAACTGGCCTTTGTGCGACCAGTCATTCACATTCAGATTAAATCCGATTACCCTCATATACTGTTTTCGAAAACCAATATTCAGTGTACGTCCCGACCCTAAATCTTTTGTGTCCACTGCGGGTATTGTTCAGCTCTGTCACTGGTGCTTTGGTCACAAATGGCCGAACAGAGTTTACTGAAAGAGCGCAAATAGTGCAAATCTACATAACAAAGAAGTAACTTGCCAGCGGTACGGAAATTTTCAAATTTCCCAAACAAGTTTTCTCTTTTTTGGACACATATTGAAAAAAATTCTTTTGGATGTTATTGCCATATGTGCATTCTAGGGCAACACGATCGCCTTTTTTGGATAGTTGGTCGGGAATATGAAATATTTCAAAAACTGTAAATCGAGCCTTTTTTGGCATTAACTAGTTTATACCAATTAAATGGTCCCCCCCCCCCCCGTACGCTCGCCATGCACATAAGCCTTTTCACGGATAGCATTTTGTGCGTAATACGCATGCGCGAGAAGTGCATTGTGGGAACGAAAGGGGCCACAATGCACTTCTCGAGCATGCGTATTACGCACAAAATGCTATCCGTAAAAAGGCTTATGGCTGACAATCCTCCCTCCCGCCCCCTAGCTGCGTATGTAATACCGTACTTGAATGATCCCTTATTGAATAAATTTCAGTTAAACAAAATGAATGGATATACATGTATCTTTTGCTTGTCCAGCATCTCCCACCCATGACATGTTCCGAAATAAGTTTCAAGAAAACCCATCCCTGCATCAAACCCAACGCTTTTCCGTTGTTGACGACAGCAGTTTTGTGCAAAGCACTAAGTGGTCAAACACGGGATAACCACGTATCCTGGCCTTGGAGCTGTTTTCTAGTCTTACAGGGAAAGTTCCACACCCAAACGAACGGAAATGTCCCACCCGTGACACTATAAAACGGTACTGCCATAATCAGAAGAAGTTTGTGTCCTCAATTTACCTACCAATGCATGGGCTAGGTCTTCATGAGTACTGATCACCAAGCAATAAAAATATTGATTCCTTTTAAAGTGATCCTAAACCGCCGGGGCGAGCGAGACAGCCTCGTTTTCATTTTCCCGCGCTACGCTAGTATGAATGAGCGCCTGTCAATCATCACGTCACGTGATTACTATGGAATTTACTACGCGATCACTGATTGGGCAAGTTCTGAATGAGTGACAGCTGATTGTCAAAACAACATGGATGCGACCAGTTCACCGAGTCGAGATTTCTCCTCGATTCAGGGGAGTTTTAGAGGATACATTCACGCCTAAGAGCATGAAGAGTGTTCAATCTGACACGAGTGACACCATTGATGACGATGTCAGCCGGTATGCCAGGCAAGTTGGTCTTTTCTCGGAAGGAGCCCCAGAATTCGCTGACGTTACACCGGCACGGCGGCGAGATCCGCAGTCCGGCAATATGTTAATGATGCCATACATACAAACAACCTCCTCATCGTCTCAAAACGGAGTTCTTTCTTTATTATGAGCCACTTCGATAATGTCTGTGGACAATCCACAGCTGCTGGTCGGCATTTGCTACCTTTTAAGGCGGCCCTTTCCCTTCTTTCACTTCTCGCTTCGGCATCCTGTCTCTGCTGCGGTTTGCACGATTGACAAACTCAGTGAAGGTAGCGTACTGCGCATGCTCAGAAGCCAGGAGCGGAAATAAATCGGAAGTTCCATTTTCGTGGGCGGTGAAAATGATCGAGTGCCAACTTTTGCTTGGCGGTTTAGGACCACTTTAAGTACCAATTAAAGTGAAAATGGTATTTGTCACGGGTGGGACAGAATTCTCACAGTGGCTTTCGGAAACTGCGCTGTAACAACTGATTCTTGAGGAAATCAGCTAAACGATATATGGTGCAACAAACTAGGGACATGTGTCCTTCACTTGACTGGAGGCAGACCTCAGTTCATTTGCACCGTTAGACCCTAAATTTTGCCTCCTCCGTCGTACAGATTTTACGAGATTGGCCCTAACGTAAGTCACACCTCCTGAGCAACCGGGCACACATCAAGCAAAATAGGAAAGCATTAGCAAGCAGGGTAACAAGTCAAGCTTATGTAATCCCAAGTTTAATTCAGGTTGTGCAATAAACTCGGAATTGATTAAACTGTTCTTATGACCAGACATATGCGCGACTTACGTGAAATTGAGTTTGCGGAATAAGCCAGGCTGACGTGAGCCACACCTGCACAACCGGGCATAGTGATGCGCTGAATGCATGAACTGCTCCTTGAGTTCCCCAGGAAGGTAGGCCTACCTGGAGATGTTGTGTAAATACAATGGGTGAGGTCAAATCGCATAGATAAAGCTGACGTGAACGAACAAAAAGCCATCATGCGACGAGCAAGAGAATTGCAAACGCCCTACAAACACCTGAAACGAAGGCTCAGAACATGATAGACCCCAAGACGCCAGGAGAGCGCCACCTTATTTGCCTTCAGGCAAGAGAGCTGTCAACATCTCCGGATACCTCTTACACTACCGGTACTCAAAGAAAAAAAAATCGTAGTCATTTAGACGGGATTCGAACCGTCGTCCTTCTTATTTGTAATCCACCACTCTATCCACTCGGCGAACGAGCCAGCTGACAAGGACATGAAGTGTGTTTGTTATAGACGAAGGCCTTCGACTTACGTAATAATACTACGAATAAGAGAAAACATGAGAAGTCTTCCAACAAGTTCGGTGGCCGAATGGGGAAGACGGTGGAACAGAGATAACAAGGCGCTGGTTCGATTCCCAGCTGGGTAAAGTGTTCAGCAGGAGCTCACCAGCGGATGTTGACACCTCGAAAGCTCGAAGACAAATAAGGTGGCACCCTCCTGGCCTCGCGGGGTCTATCATGTTCTGAGCCTTCGTTTGAGGGGTTTGCAGGGCGTTTACAGTTCTCTTGCTCGTCGCATGGGGGCTTTTTGTTCGTTCACGTCAGCTTTAACGTAGACACCAAGACAACCCTAGGATAACCCTGAAAAAATAGTCAACCTGAACCCCTATAACTTCAGGTTAACTATTATTTAGTTAACTCTTTGGCCCGTATGCACCAACTGATCCGAATCTGGGTTTAAGCTACAGCTCAACTGATCCATAACTTAAAGCTGAACTAGATCAACAAAAAGCCCCCATGCGACGAGCAAGAGAAACGCTAACGCCCTGCAAACACCTCACACGAAGGCTCAGAACATGATAGACCCGACGATGCCAGGAGGGCGCCACCTTATTTGTCTTCGAGCTGTCAAGGTGTCAACATTCATTCGGCCACCGATATTGTTGGTAGGCTTCGTGTGTTTTCTCTTGTTTATAGTATTATTACGCAAATCGAAGGCCTACGTCCATGACAAACACAAGTCATGTTCTTGTCAGCTGGCTCGTTGGCCGAGTGGAGTGTTGGATTACGAATCAGAAGGTGGACGGTTCGAATCCCGTCTAAATTGACTATATTTTTTTTCTTTGAGTTGTGTAGGAGGTATCCGGAGTTCTTGACAGCTCTGTTGCCCTAAGACAAATAAGGTGGCGCCCTCCTGGCATCGTCGGGTCTATCATGTTTTGAGCCTTCGTGTGAGGTGTTTGCAGGGCGTTAGCATTTCTCTTGCTCGTCGCATGGGGGCTTTTTGTTGATCTAGTTCAGCTTTAAGCTCTTATTCGGCTAATCCCAACTTGATCCGCAACACATTTGAGCCAAAGATAAGCTTTAGATGAGCTGAACTATAGCTTAAGCCTGAAGTCTGAGGTCTTCCAAATGCTGATTGCATGATTTTATTGTGCAGGCTTTTGTCTGCGATACACATACAGTGACCTACGGGACACTTGTGATCCAATTTGAGCTCGAGCTTAAGTTATGGCTTAACTGAGGTTGTTGGTGTCTTGCAATGGCACGTGAAACCTGCAATAATCTGTTGATTGCTGAGATTGGATTGTTGCGATCAGATGATGGAGCAATCTCATATTCAATTAGACCAGAATCCACAAGCATTGACCTTGGTAAACCTGTACAGTTTTTTTAAATTTCTCCTCAACAACCCGTCCTGGGCAATCCACCATGTCCATTTCGTCACGCTAGTCAAGAAACTCCCATGTTTCCAACCCGGAAGTTCACTGTCAGATGAGCGAACAGCCTTAATCCATAACTTAAACCTACCCCTTTGGTGGTTTAAACTTTGCAAGAGATTAAGCCCAACTTCTGGATCAACTATGATTGGTGCAATGGGATCAAAATTTAAGCTCAAGCTTAAGTTGGACTTAAGCCGAATTGGGGCTAATCTGATGTTGGTGCATACGGGCCTTAGTGGTTAACTGAGTTGACTCAACTCTCAGTGGGAGGTAAAATTCGAGTGTTATTGTGACTAAAAGTTAACTTTTCATTTGACCTCAACCCCCTGTTTCTCGGTAGTCTCTCATCAATGTTTGATTCCCAAATGTGGATGTGATACTTTGGGTTGTTATACACTTGTTGGTTCGAAATGTTTTGAGGAAAAGTGGATTGATCATGAAAGTATCAGAATATCAAAATATCACCCATTTGACATCTCGAAAAGTTTAAAGTGCATGACTACCATATTTTTACAAAATAAAGACAACCGTGAAATGAAGTGGTCCATGGACCATGTGCTCACCCGTGCACATAATTTTCATGTTATTTGATATAAAAAATTGACCAATTTAGTCAAAAATCGGGTTTTTAGAAAGTTCAATTTTCTTGATAACTGTGGCCTTTCATCGGATGAAACTGGTATAGCTGAGAAACATGGGATGACAGCTTTTTATCTGCAATAGAATCAAATGCAAAATCTCACTTTTCCAGTTTTTGATATTTTTCGATAATATCAAATATCTTTGTTCACCGTTGATATTTTTAAATTTTTTTCCTTGTAAATCCTTGCTCATCATCAGGCCTCATTACCCTAAAAAGAAAGAGTGATCGAGTATCACGTGAAGATTTTGTCATTTTCATGCTTTGATATTTCCTTTTCATGGCTTGATATTTTCATCAACAGTGTGATTTTTCAGTCCATATTGCATGTTTTGCCGGGGTCATCCTTATGTGTCCCCAGTTCCATGTGTCTGTCTCAGTTATGATTGGCCTTGTCCTCATTTTGTTCTCAAGTTGTGTCGACGAACACATATCTTAATAATCATGGATGTATGTATTAACTAAAATAAATCAGCGTTAGCATTCATTATGAATTCTGATACATGTTATAACGGTTGGAAACATCACTAAAAAATGTGGAATAAGAATTCCAAAGCCCTCTGGTGGAGTGTGAAGCAAGCAAGGGAATGCCCGGGCATCAAAGTTCATAATAATTTTGTCCAATGACTCTTCACCAGGGCATGTTTCATAAAGTGACTTTAAGCAAATGGCACCTTTAAAGATAATATATCACGGATATTTTCGCGGGCCACGAAAATCATTGTTTATTTACATTTTGTTTGTTTATTTCTCGTTTTTCTTTGTCTTATGAGTAATTTGTTGGTGGCGTGCCCCTCTAGAAATTCTTTTGATACTGAAAACATTCATTTTGGTGGGTTGGCATGTCCCAAAAGTCCAAAATAACATAATGTACACATCAATGTTTACAAACATTAAACGTAAACAATGAAGTCGTGATATATTATCTTTAATCAAATGGAATATGAAATAGAAATCGAGTTTCCAAGGTGAAAGGTGATATGTAATCAAAGGTGATATGTAATCAAATGGAAAATGCATTGAGTTAATGGTACCATTAGCTTAAAGTCACTTTATGAAACAGGCGCCTGGTTTTTGTCTTCAGCATCACCGTAGCTCCTGCATTTTGGAAGATTAAAAGTCCAATTAACCTTACAAAAAAGCACGTAATTTTTTGGTATGTATTGAATATGAATAATGATAGATGGGCCGTGGAACTACTGCTTTTCATCGTGGAAGTTGTACATTAATGCTAATGTTGATTTAATTTAATTAATACATACTTTATCCATGATAATACATACTTATCCATGATGATTAAAATGAGTTCGTCGACTCCACTTGAGAATAAAAGGGCGACAATGCCAATCATAATTGAGACAGACGCATGGAACTGGGGACACATAGAACCCTGCATACAAAAACCTGTCTTTAGGGACACATAGAACCCGGGACACATAGAACCCGAGACGCAAAGGACCCGGGACACATAGAACCTGGTACGCTCCCTCGAAGGGGGTGACAGGAATAATTTTTCAGTGGGTCAAATTGACTGTCCGATTGACTGTCCGACGACTTCCCCCATAAACTATAGATTTTCTGACCAGGACAGACGAGATGACTGGTCGAGATCTGCTTTATAGGTATAAACCTTCGTGAGAATCCCTTTCTGATCTCGCCCATTTCCTGGTGACTTCGCAAAAATCGTTAAATATCCGTCAAGGTGATAAAAGCTGCACATATATCCAGAACGCAAAGTAGCTTGTGAAGGAAAATAGGCCTTTGTTTCTTGAAATGTGAACTTTGCTGATCCGTTTTTGACAAGGCCGTCCTTTGGATCAGGAATCTTCTGCAGTACAAAGCCCGAGAGGAAGGGACTCCCTATTACGAATAACATCTCGTAGTGGTAATCGGGAGAAATAAATGACACGTGCATCGTTTGTCAAACTTATTTTTAAATGCGACACGGTACTTCACTGGTTTATAGTCGTATTCCTCTACATGAATATAAAAAATACCGGAATGATCCCTAGAATTAAAGACATAGGAAAACACTCCCGTTCGGCTAAAAACCTCTGGCTTACCTTTGAGATGAAGCCGGACAGCATTTTCAAGGAGAAGAATGTTCGATTTATCTGATCCCATCACGTCATAGATAGATAGTGCCCTCGAAAAGACCTGATTCCTTGGAGTAATAAAACAATTTCTCTTCTATTACAAAAGGTGTCAATTCCCCTTTTCCATAGCAGATATCAGATGCTGGGATCAATTTTTTTTGGGAAAATGCGCCATTTACAACATCCAAGAGTAAAATCTCACTGGCAGTACTGCCCGGTAGTAAAATGGACGACTTCGCTATTCGAGAAAAGACAACAGGTGGTAGAAATTTCCCTTTTTTTCGAATGCTATAATTAATTGCTTCCTTCTCCTGAAAAACATGCCAACAAAATATTGTGGATTGTCGAATAGACAAGAAGTACTGACATCCGCACTTGCAGCAGTTGAGAAAGCCGAGGGCCCAATCTGGGTTTCGAACCCAGGACCTCACGCTTCAAAGTCAAACGCTCTAGCGATTGAGGTAGAGGGAATTTCCTGGTAGCCCGGCCTTGTAGGAGCGCTGACAGACACTATTACACACTTCTCCTGCTTGGGAAGTTGTGTTCCCCCCTCCTCAACTGCTTCAGGGTTCCATCCGCCAGGCATTTAATCAACTACAGACACTTTTCCGGCATCTGTAAATGCCCTTTTACCACGTTGGGCGCCAAATGTAGCAGACATGAAGTAGCAGATGTAGCAGATGAAAAAGCCGAGGGTCCAATCTGGGTTTCGAACCTGGGACCTCACATTTCAAAGTCAGACGCTTTACCGACTGAGCTAGAGGGAATTTCCCAGTAGCCCCATCTTCAATAAGTTCAGGTAAAGTCTCCGCTTCTCCTCCCTTGACCTTCACACAAGCAAACCACATTCCGTGTTCAACGTGCCGTAATGGATTTCCCCGGTCCCAAAATAGCAACCAATCAGGCAAACGGGTATGATGACAAGATGGCGGTCGATGGAACTCACTTCGAAATTTGTGAGCAATGTAGCATGCAAATTCTCCGTGGAAGAACTAACAAGTACTCCAAAAGAAGCCGCGAAGGCAATATTCGATGGAGACGATTTGTTAGTCTGCTGTAGCACTGGCACTGGGAAGTCAATTATGTACCAGCAGGCTAGTGTTGTTCTCTGCGAAGTTGAACGGCGTAGTCGCATGAATAAATTATCGCGAACGAAACGAGGCTTCTGATTGGTCGCACGAGAAAATCCCAAAGCGTTGAACACGGAATCTGGCTGCTTGCTGCAGAGTGTAGGAAGAGGTTAGCCGATTTCTACATGATGCATTTGCAGAATGGGTAGCCCGGGCTTGTAGGAGCGCTGACACTATTACACACTCAATGATTTCATGCCAGACCTGTCAGTAACGGACTTTCTCTCTGATCCAGATTGTTGATGCATTCCATGGGACACCAATTTTAACGTCGTTTTATAAGTCGCGTTATTTTTGCAATTGTCATTTTTTGAGAAATTAATCATACTAACAAGTATGAGTTATAAACAACTCCAGCGCTGTGTGCATTGGTTATATACAAAATTACCTTTTTCTGACACGTTCCTCTCCTTCCAACAAAGGTTGTACATTTCAGCTGACAACCAACTGCAGCACAGCCGAGAAATGACGTCACATTCTGCTGTGGAATGTCTGATGCTAAAAGACTCCAGTGATGCACCACCATCCTAAAACACATCTGAACCAAATCCTTGAAGACCATCTTAAAAAATGATACAGATATTTTCGTTGTCACACTGTACATTCTTTTTTGGCAAACTATCTCCAGACCTACATTTTTGTCAGAAAATAATGACCAGGGCCAGGATACTCGCTTTATTACGTGCTTCGCAGTGAGAGTGAATGTAAGCACAGGTACGATGGGCATCTCCAACTACATACATCAGGGTTTCTCACAAGTTGATGTAACGGAGAATGTAAACAGTAGCCCCACTGTCATTTTATCACCTTATTCTTGGAGTGACGACGAATCTCGGTGTGTTGTCAAGGGGAATGTCCTGATCAGAGACTCTCAAGAAGAAGAACTCTGACCGGATCAAGCCATTCCTTAGCCGTGGTATACACTCCATCCGATTCTGCCGTGTCCTCTGACCACATTTGTGAGGGGGACGTCTCCTGCCTTTGGTGCATTCAGCAATTGTTCTTTTAATGAAATAAAGACATAAAGACAGTATTGGTGCTTGAAATTACTGAAAATAGAACTGAACAATGGTCACAGCGTGGCTTGATAAGATATGATATTTTGTGATCTTTCTCTGTGGTTATATTTTCGGTATTGATTTTATACATCAGACGAAACGATCAATAAATGATTTAATTATTAATATCAAACGTTTTGGTAATATCCAAATTTCACATGATCAACAACTTTTCAGTGGTCGGGATGCCAGTTGTTTGACCTTGATGAAGGGACCGCGGGTTCGATTCTCAACCGAGTCCTCACCATTCATTACTCTTAGATAGGATGGAAATATGAAGTGATGCGCTGAATGCATGAGCTGCTCCTTGGGTTCCCCAGGAAGGTAGGCCTACCTGGAGATGTTGTATAAATACTATGGGTGAGGCCAAAAATAGATAAGCGAGCTTATCTATTTTTGGTGAGGCCAAATGTAAGCAGGAATCCTCACTTAGTTTTCTGCTCTTCTTTGATGCCTTAAAAGCAAAAATCTGATGCATTGGAACAGCAAACATGGCTGACATTCTAACTGCACCATTTGACCTCCCCTCCTGTTGAATGAAGTATAGGAAAAAAGTGTCAACTTTTAGTTAACTCGTGGTTAACTGAGTTGAATCAACTCTCAGGGGGTGGTAAAATTCGAGTGTTATTGTGTTTAAAAGTTTACTTTAGGGTTAACTATTAGTTATTTTTTTATTTGACCTCAACCCCATGAAATCCGCCTATTAATTAAAGCTATAGAACCAATGCAGTTGTTAAATTGGGAGGAGACCGCCAAATCGTAAGCTCAAAAAAAATGATATCGGATGAATTAAGGTATAGCATGCAGAAGGAAATCCGACCGGCCAGTAAAAATCGGCGCTGTCATAGATATTATGGTCGGACCGGGGATCGAACCCAGAACCTCGGAGGTGGCAGGAATAATTTCGCACTGTTCCATTCTGACAGTCCGACGACTTCCTCCATAAATTACAGATTTTTTGACCAGGACAGACGAGATCACTGGTCGAGATCTGCTTTATACATATAAACCTTCCTGAAAATCTCTTTCTGACCTTTCCCTTTTTCTGGTGACCGAACAAAATTGATCAAATATCCGTAATGGTGAACCAAGTGGTGCTTATATCCAGAACGCAAATTCTCAGCTTGTGTAGGAAAAGAGGCCTTTATTTCTTGAAATGTGAACTTCCCTGATCCGTTTTTGACAAGGCCTTCCTTTGGATCAGGAATCTTCTGCAGTACAAAGCCCGAGAGGAAGGGTATCCCTATTACGAATAACATCTGGTAGTAGTGATTGGGAGAAATATCACTCTCACTGCATCGTTTGTCAAACTTATTTTTAAGTGCGACACGGTACTTTACTGGTTTATACTTGTATTCCTCTAAATGAACATAAAAAACAACGGAATAATCCAAAAAACTAAAGACAAAATGAAACACCCCCCTTCGACCAAAATAATCTGGCTTGCCTTTCAGTTGAAGGTGGACACCATTTTCAAGGAGAAGAATGTTCGATTTATCTGATCCCACCACATCATAGATAGTGCCCTCCCAAAGACCTGACTTCTTGCACGAATGAATTAATTTCTCTTCCACCCCAAAAAGGGTGGGGTCCCCTTTCCCGTAGCAGATATCAGATGCTGGGATCAACATTTGTTTTGAAAATGCGCCGTTTACAACATTCAAGAGTAAAATCTCACTGGCAGTACCCCCCGGTAGTAAAATGGACGACTTGTAAATGTGAGTAGGTATTTTCTTTGGGTACGGGGGTTTGAGACGAACCGTATGATGATACAGAAGACTATAATCGGCCTTTCCGCGACGTCGAGAATAAACTCGGGATCGCAGGTAGATAGATTTGGTTTGTTGGCTGCTGAAAACAGCATTAAGTACAACTAGCCAACCATATCTCCGTTCAGAGCACCAAGACGACATTCGAGAAATGACAAGAGGTGGTAGAAATTTTCCTGTTTTTCGAATGCTATAATTAATTGCTTCTTTCTCCTGTAAAACATGCCAACAAAATATTGTAGGCATGTTTTTCCCATGTAGGCTCCCTTTGACCAGCTTTTGTGGCAGGGGCACAAATTTTGGTTTTAGGTTTACTTTTCA
The DNA here is from genome assembly GCA_002633025.1 of Notospermus geniculatus. NCBI lineage: Eukaryota > Metazoa > Nemertea > Pilidiophora > Heteronemertea > Lineidae > Notospermus > Notospermus geniculatus. The sequence continues at coordinate 423,476 of NMRB01000213.1, forward strand.
TTGTCTTCTTTCCCTTTAGTAGGGCCTACCTCTTTCCCACCAGGCTACGAGCATTTGGCCCCTAGTTTGTTTTAAGGCTCAATCTTCTATTGCCCCTTCCCTATTTCATTCTTTGGCCAGTGAGTTGCATTTGCCGCTCACCTCGCCTTTTACCCATTTCCCCTTCGATTCGTCTTTTACTGATGCCATACTCAGGCTATTGGAGTGTGCAGGGGCACCTCATTGCCTCTCTTTGTCTTCATGTCATACTCAGGCTATTGGAGTGTGCAGGGACATCTCCATTACCTCTCTTTATCTTCAAGTCATACGTTTACTCATTAAAAATTACACAAGCCATAATTTATAAAACTCTTTTCTTACAGCCTAATCATTCTTCTTCTAATTACAGACTCCATCTTTTCATACAGGTCTTCTCTTTGTAAGTAGCTCCTTGTTTCTATTCAACCTAAGCTTTTCACACCTTCCTGTTTGTACAGGATACTTTAGATCTACATTTAGGATCCAGCTCAGTCATTTCTGTAATCTCTACAAGAAAGTGCCTGAGGAAGACCCCGGTTGGGGTCCAAAATATGCCAGATTTGGAGACGACTTTATGTTTTACCATCATTTTGTGTGTCGTTTTTTCTGCTTCTCTTTTGGATATCCAAAACAATTGTGTGGGTTGTGGAATATGAGACACTGAAAAGAAGTTATTGACATCCGCACTCATTGATTTCATGTCAGACCAGACTGTTGGTGCATTCGATTGGAAGTCATTTTTAACATCCTTTTAGTAAATCATATTTAAGTCGCATTATTTTTGCTATTGTCCGTTTTTGATAAATTCATCATACTAACAACTATGAGTTATAGACAACTCTAGCGCTGTGTGCATTGGTTATATACAAAATTACCTTTTTCTGACACATCCGTGCATCTTGAAATTGAAGTGCTTCTTTCTTCTCCATCCACGTTCCTCTCCTTCTGCTCATCTGACAAACAGAGTCGAAATCTTTCGGTAAGACAACAAAGGTTGTACATTTCAGCTGACAACAAATTACAGCACAGGCGAGAAATGACGTAACATTCTGCTGCGGTATGTCTGATGCTAAAAGACTCCAGTGATGCACCACCGTCCTAAAATACGTCTGAACCGAAACCTTGATGACCATCTTAAACAATGATACAGATACCGTATTTTCGTTGCCACAGTGTAGTTTCTTTTTTGGCAAGCTACATGTATCTCCAGACGTACATTTTTGCCAGACACTAATGACTAGGGCGGGGTGCTGCGCATTATTACGTACTTCGCAGTGAGAGTGAATGTAAGCCGGGGTGCGATGGGCATCTCCAACTTCGTACAGCAGGGTTTTCACAAGTTGATGTGACGGAAGGCGGCGAATGTAAAGAGTAGTCCTACTGTCATTTTATCACCTTATTCTTGGAGTGAATATGAAATAGGAATCGGGTTTCTAAGGTGAAAGACATTGCTTCCTACCAGAATCGAACCTTGGAGTGACGACGAATCTCGGTGTGTTGTCAAGGGGAATGTCCTGATCAGAGACTCTCAAGAAGAAGAACTCTGACCGGATCAAGCCATTCCTTAGCCGTGGTTTACACTCCATCCGATTCTGCCGAGTCCTCTAACCTCATCTGTAGGGAGGACGTCTTCTACCTTTGTGCATTCAACAATTGTTCTTTTCATGAAATAAAGACATAAAGACAGTATTGATTTTTTATATTATTGAAAACAGAACTGAACAATGGTCACAGTCTGGATCAATAAGAGATGATATTTTTGTGATCTTTCTCTGTGGCTATATTTTCGGTATTGATTTTATGCTAACACCCTTTACATCAGACGAAACATAACATTATCAATATCAAACGTCTTTGATTATCACTATATTTTTAAGGGCAACAAATGCCTCGGCTTCGGCCCTTCCCAAGTTATATTTGTAAAATTTGATGATTAGAAATAATTCAATACAATTATTGTATCAACAATTTTTCAGTGGTCGGGATTCTAGTTGTTGGACCTTGATCAAGTGACCGCGGGTTCGACTGTCAACCGAGTCCTCGCCATTCATTACTCTTAAGACCCGTTTCCACATACATGACATAAGCGTTAGCGTGAGCGTTACCACGCCGCGGATTTGCGCGACGTGATACGCCCAACAAACACGTCGCGTATTGCGCCGCGCGATGCCTTTTCCACATGAGCGCAGGCGTCAGGCGGAACACTGTGCATTCCACGCCCGCAAAGCGTGTAATACCAATAGGTTTATCAATACAGCGCTGAACTCGCTTGGTAAATCACGCTGCGTAAGGCTAGGGATACACTGAACGCGATTTACCCATCGCGCGCGTTGTTTCTTTGTTATTTCATGCCGCAATGCCTCCGAAACAAAAGAGATTCGTGCGAAAATCGCGCACGATGGGTAAATCGCGTTCAGTGTATCCCGAGCCTAACAACGCCCAAATGCCCCAAGGAGCATGTATAGGCGTTCCGCGCTGCGTGGTCAAAGCGTCAGCTTTGTTGTCGCCCCGCTTATGTGGAAAGGGCTCTATGGAAATTCATTGAAAGGATTATCGTATCACGTCGCGCGATCCGCGGCGGATAACGCTCACGCTACCGCTTAAGGCTAGGGATACACTGAACGCGATTTACCCATCGCGCGCGTTGTTTCTTTGTTATTTCATGCCGCAATGCCTCCGAAACAAAAGAAATTCGTGCGAAAATCGCGCGCGATGGGTAAATCGCGTTCAGTGTATCCCTAGCCTTAGTGGAAACGGGCTTTTAGGCTGGGTTTACATCGAGGCACACACGACACGAACACGCATAAGGCAGAGTTTACATAGGTATTTACGGTTTATGGGTAACGTCCACTAGAGCGCAGCGTGAGCGTTATCACGCCGCAGATCGCGCGACGTGAAACGCCCGATGAACAAGTCGCGTAGTCCGCCGCGTGATGCTTTTCCACATAAGGCTAGGGATACACTGAACGCGATTTACCCATCGCGCGCGTTGTTTCTTTGTTATTTCATGCCGCAATGCATCCGAAACAAAAGAGATTCGTGCGAAAATCGCGCGCGATGGGTAAATCGCGTTCAGTGTATCCCTAGCCTAAGCGCAGGTGTCAGGCGGAATACTGTGCATTCCACGCCGCAAAGCGGACAAACCACGTGATCAGACAGTCAACATGGCCGATTCGGACAGCGATGCCGAATTGCTCGCTATAATTTGGTACTGCAAACGTCGAAAATCACGGAAGAGACGGCATGACTTTTGGGTCCATGATATAAATAAGACTCGCCGTCAGTATGGTGAATGTCACCATTTGGTGCGACAGTTGTTCTCTTATGAAGACAAGTTCTTCATTTACTTCCGTATGGTGCCCGCAACATTTCATGAAATTCATTGAGTCTGAAAATAATGGTGTACCGGTATATTATTTATAATTGTGTACCAGTACATGTAAGTTGGAAAGAATCAAGTCGAATCAATGAAATCATAATTCGCCACGTGACTGATCGATGTTAGTTATTGTCTGCACATCTTGAGCTTTGACTGAGGCAAGAAAGCTGAGTCTCGGTGAACGTCTCGGTCGTCTGTCATGGCTGTGAGTGTGAATCTACAAAAGAAGTAACAAAATGTCATAGCACAGGCGTCTCATACGTCTGTCTCTACTTGTAGGCCTACTTGTAGGGAGAGGGGGACCCTTGGCCTTATTACATTTACAGTTACACCACTGAAAAAGTCCTTTTTAGCTGTTTAGTGGTGTAGTAAGCCCCAAGAGGTATGTATCAAAACTGAACGTACGAAAACGAAAAATGAACCTATGACTATGTTGAACATGCAACACTGAATGTGATTGGTCGCCCGCGCCTTGTCGACCACAGCGCCGACTGACGGTAAACGTAACCATAATTGTATGTTTTCGTCCGCTAGGTCCACCTTGTGATTGGTTAACAGGAAGATAAAGTAATCCCCTGTAGTGAATGAACACAGTGTAGGGCGTAGACTGGCGGGTCTCGGTACGGTTTGCTTGAATAGGGTCCTTGTAATTGACGTTATCTGTCGCCGATATGGCCGATTAGCAAGGGCCTTGACTCTTGAAAACCCATCACGACACACACGACCCTATTATACAATCGACAAAGAAATACCAGGAATGTCCTCCAGCATGTCACCGTAGGTAATGACGTGGCAAGGGGTCAAAACCAACCTCGTGATGACCGCGTGATGTAAGATCATGTAATGGGGCCTCCGTGTATGGAAGGACTTGCACTCTCTCCCCACTCATCCCGCACCAGGGGTGGCCGCATAGAAACTCCGCTAGGACTAGCGGAGCCCATCTGCCGATAGTGCTGTACATTTTTCCATGCATTTTAACACCGATAGGCTGTCGAAGCACTAGCGGAGTTTCTATGCGGCCGACCCTGAAGTCCATTTCTGACCCGTCACCACAAAACGAGTACAAAGTCGCTCTGAAGTTGGCAGGTTCAGACCAACGTTTTGTCAATTTCCGTAGCCCTTGGCGTATTGTGGACCTGCGTTTTGTAAAATCTCAGTGATTACGTTTCTGCCTTAAGCTTTATCTCAGCTCCTCGAGTTATTTTGGTTCATCCTGGTTCATATCTTGTGATTTGATGTGACGGGTCACATTTCATGGGAAGCTACTTGTTACGTCTTTTCCGTTGTGACGGCCATTTCGCGTCGTCGTCAATAGGGAGTTTTCGCAAAGCCCCCGAAACGCCAACGCGAACGCCAATCCCATTGTTCAACGCCGCGATGAGAACAGTGAACAATAGCGGGATAGAAGTTCGCGTCGTCGTGTCGGGGGATTTGCGAAAACTCTCTATTTTTTCTTCGAATCGCCGAAGAGGCGGAAGTGATCCAGTGGTGGAATCGGGTCTTCCGTCAAATGTGGGAGTCGCGGTGGTGGTGGCGCTAAGCTGCATTTTGTCAGTAGCAGAACAAAGACTGGTTGACAAAGCACAATAATAGCGCATAGCTCATTGACCTTGTTCCATTTACTTGGTCAAACTCGCGCCCGAGTAACTTGGTCAAAGAGAAACCGACACCACCCACTTGCTCCCTTGGTTGAATTAAAACTTGCATGTATTGTATCAGTGATTTTATCCATTTGGTATACCTGGCCAAGAGGCGGAGTTTTTAGAGGTTTCAATAGTTGTTGCGCAACAGAGCTCATTCATCCACACCGACGGTCATTGGAATCAGGCGGATCTATCAATGAAAGTGGGTGGGGTTACCATTCAAAACCGAACGAAAACGGGACGTACACATACCCCACGTGACTGGGGATGGCCAGTCATAAATGGAGTACCAAATGTTCATGGCGGAAAACTCGACCTTTATAAGTTTAGTTTTGATACATACCTATTGAGACCGTACCTTCAAAAGCCCTTTCAGTTATCCAGTATGTCAAGTAAAAAAACACAAAATTACAAGATACCTGACTCCAAACCCTGAGAGATAATCTATGGAAACACTGCTTTCATGCCTAATGACAGCTTTTTTAGCCCGCTTGCCCGCAAGGCCCAGCAGGGCTTATAGTCCAGTAAATTTAGGAATTAACCGGGAACAAATTGCAACAGGTTTTTTGCTTTAAATGTTTTATTAGGTCACCTTGGACATCATATTCAAAATCCGCCAAAATCGGACGGCGGGAACCCACTTAATTTGCATATTCAATTTTGTGAACTGACTTCAATGTTGGACGCCGATGGACGCAACAGCTGAGCTCTCTACAGGAGTGTGGGACCCGATGTACAGCGAACTTTGTAACGATTGGATTTACACCCCATAAATGTATTGCCAACATATAGAAATATGGTGCCTCGGAACCAGACAAACACATTCTCAATTGTTTTTAGTCGTTATGTACTAAGAGATGATGCTTTTTATATAAATTAACACACAAATGGGCCAAAATGCATAAAATGTCAATTTCAATTAGGTAGCCGCTTTAAAACGTCCAAAGTATAGGCTTATTTGATTCGGAGGTACCATGTTTCTATCTACTGGTAATACATTTATGGGGTGTAAATCCAACCGTTACAAAGTTAGCTGTACATTGGGTCCCACTATCCTGTACAAAGCTGTGGTTGGGGTCATTTAGTGGTCTGTCGTGCGTTAGTCCGTACGGCGTAAACTTTTGGTTTGTTAGCGCTCTAGCGCCTTCATTTTTGTTCGAATCTTTTTGATCTTCGGTGGGTCTATATATGGGCCTAAGATCTAGGTCGAGTTCGATTTTGAGCAGGATTGGATTCCTATTTTGGCCTCAAGGGAAAAATTTGAAAGTAGCGCCAGTCGTTGTCTGCAAGGCACGTTTCATCTGCTGGTTGGCACTTGGTAGGGCCTATATACATTCCTGGGTCAAATGACCTATATTCACCAAGTTTCAGTCAAATTCGATTCTTTTCTTGGTCACCAGGTGGCCAAAACCAAAAACACGAAATGTGCAATATGTAAGTTAAACTCCGAAACTTATGACCAGATCATCTCCTAATTTTTGTTATGTATACGTGGGCCTATAAGTGTATCAAATGAGGATACACCAAAAAAGGATTTGTGATTTGACTTATTAGGGTCATAGATAGGGGCTAGCTTGCATCGGCAGCTCGGTTATGATGACAAGATGGCGGCCTCGATGAAACTTCATTCGAATGCAAAGTCTCCGTGCAAGGACTTACAAGTACTCAAAAAGAAGCCGCGGAGGCAATATTCGATGGAGACTATTTGTTATTCTGTTGTAGGACTGGCAGTGGGAAGTCAATTATGTACCAGCAGGTTAGTTAGTGTTGTTCGCAACGAAGTTGAACGGCGCATTCGTATTGAATAAATTACCGCATGAGAACCGAGGCTTCTGATTGGTCGCAGTTGAAGTAATGCCACTATGACGATGACTCCGCGGTGTCGATTTCAAAGACTGTGAGGGTAGCGTATTGTTACTGACCTTCGGACGTTCGAGAATTGATCATGGGAAATCGTTGTCTCGGACAGTTGACTGAACCTATAGGGTGTTTCAAAATCCTTCACATGTTCACATTTTAGAATGAAATTTCGAAATGGAAATTTTGCTCCTTGACGATGCTGGAGGAGGGGGAATAGCCTACGTTGTTACACTGATTAGAAATTTGAAAACCTGCTGACGAGGGCGAAATAGACTGAATGACTATGATTGAACTCTGATACATTTTATTGTAGCTTTGTTTTAAAAAACCAAGTTAAATCCCGAATACCCACCGGATTACTACGCCCTTATCGACAGTTTTAGTCACGTTTCATGCGTTGCTCTACTCATGTGCCGATTTCAGTTCATGTAATTCAAATTCTATAACGCGAATCGAATTCGGCACACAGAAGTAGAGCTATGTTTGAAACGGGGCTAGAAATTGTGAGCCACCCTGTACTCAACGTTCTCAGTCTCTGACGCACATGTCAATATCCCAAATCAATTCATCAGCCGTCCAAGAAGAGAATAGGCCCACCATTGGGTCAACGCGAAGTAACGCCGATGCAAATAGACCATTGCGGTCAGTAATTAATCCGGGCCTACATTCATGCATAATCATGACGAAGGCGTTTCCCATTGAACTTCGAACTTGATAATGCAGTGACCGGAGAAAGGTGATTCTACAGTCATGTTTCATATATATTCGTCACTTTGACGTTTTGCGTTTTACGCGTAAAACAATCCGCCTAGTGTATCGCATGTTGCGTTGTTGCTATACATCCAATCAACCTAATATTCGGACATCATGACGTCGTAGTATTGAGGATGACGTCTGTCGTGTGACGTACGTCTATTATTGCGTTATCGCATTGTTGTGACGTCATTCACAAACGTCGGAAGGAAATGGAAAAATATCTGTAACCCATTTCAAAGAGGCTCTATTTCGCACATACCCAAAGATATCATGTTATGAATATTTCCATGATGTTAAGAACCGCTAGAAGTATAACATATTTATTTTTGATAGATTTGAACAGTCTGCACCATTGGAAAACGTTCGCTGAAGGCAGCGGAAGAAATAAAGAACGTTACGCCGCACCACTGAATTTGACGTATAATTTCAGTACCTATAGAAAAACCGTTGAATTTGCGATGTTGCTTTGTTTTGGACTATATCGATACTTTATCCCAAAGGGGACTTGCTAAGTGACACTATTGCAATACAAATGTTAGCCTTGAGAGTATTGAGAATGCCGCCGCAGTACTTTTGAAACGGTGAACCAATTTCTTCCCTGACGGCGCCGTTACGCGTGACGTCAAATTCACTTTCTGAATTGACGCGTTCGTCGTTTATTTCTAAACTGCTTAACAAAAATGAATGAAATCGGCCTGTATGAAAGCCTAAGATATCTCCTACCCACCCTTGAATTTTTGAAGCGATCGTATTCTTTAATCGTAGTTGGGAACTGTTTCTCTGAACCATCCGCACAAAATAAAAAATCAGCAACACTGCGTACAAATTGACTCCCCAAGGTTACGGACTTGGCTATTTTTCCCAAATCTTCTACTTACAGAGGTCATGTATCTTTTTCTTTCGGAATGTATATACATTTGGTGTATGTGCCGGTCTGTTTTAACGTACTGAGCCATCCAAGTTGCGATTGGTACTGCGCGCAAACACTGCGACGTCACTGCGACGTGCACTGGCAACGCAGCTTAGCCTACAATACGTCACGCGGGAAAATGGGCCAAGTCAAGTAATGATGCGCCAAGATTACATGGGTTACAAAGTTATGCACTTTAACAGAGAATTCTTTATTACCAAAAACACTTTCAAATTTTCAAATCCGATGAACAATAACGTTGGGCCGCAACCATTATGCATTCCCCTTGCCTTGATGCACATGATTGCTTAATCTGTCCTACTTAATAGCTGAGGATTGGAATGGCCCACTTATAACCAGAGGGGTGCAAGGTGCAATTAGGTCAGTGGCTCAGATCAAATTAGATGAGGATGTAAGTTTATGTAAAATGAGTCAAAGTGGGAGTGTACTTATGCAACAAATTTTCTAAGGCACCGGTAATGGTCACTGTACTACTGTACTTAGCCCAGATACCGCCCCCTAGCAACCATCGAGTCATCGAGTGGTCGCGTCGCGTCGAGTCGATTACCACAAGCCCAAATTCACCCCAGTGCCTATTTCCCTACGGCCAGGTGATATCAATGACTGTCAAATGTCTTTTCCGTCAGTGACTGATTATGGTGTGTTTGTTGAAAACTACGACACGGAAACTCCTATATTTCTACGTTGTCAGTCACTTTAGGGTACTAAGTATTTCATGGAATGTGACCCAGACATACTTTTAAAAGTGGAATATACTCAATGTTAGTTTCAACATGGGAGGCATGCTTTTCCATCACAACAGCTCTATTGGGTTTCACTTTGGCTAAAGTTTATAATCCCCGATCGGTAGCGACGTTACTCCATGGTACACAATGGAAATCCTATTGTAGGCCTACAATGCGGTTTATTCCGTCAATCGATGACTTTTTGCGCACTGATCGGGGATTTTAAACTAGTCCCCCATCGAGCCCCGACTCGCGACCATCGCCCCCCTACCCGCGACCATCGACGCCCGACCCGCGACCATCGACCCCTGATCATCTACCCGCGACCATCGACCCGCGACCATCAACCCGCGACCATCGNCAACAATGGGCCTTGTTTCTATTCAACTCTTTTTGTCAACCTAACCTTTTTACGCATTCCTGTTTTTTTCAGAGTTATAACTACGAATCGATAATTAGGATCAAGCTCATTCACTTCTGGGATCTCTACTAGGAAGTGCCTGAGGAAGACCCCGGTTGAAGTCGAAAATTCGGGAAATTCGGTGACGACTTTACTATTTTACTATCACTAGCAAGTAGGCCCCTACCCGTGGCAACCGGCGATTGTGATTCAACCGAGGATGGAATGCCCGGCTCTGGTTGAATAGGTGCAACCAATGGGGTGCAGTAGTGAGAGTTTAGAAAGCAATCGAACAACACTGATAAATAAATTAAAATTGCGACCACAACAGAGTTCTCTTCGCAAAATCAGCCACCCGTTGCATCAGGATATGGTATACTATGCCGAATTTCGAGGCAAAACAAAGCTTCTAAGTGTGACTTTACTGAGCCGACTTCCAGTATTATTATATAGATTTTGTGTGTCGCTTTTTTTCCTCTCCGTATGTTGGATATCGGAAAGAATCACAGGTGTGAAGGGAAAGAATATCCTAGGAAAAACTGTCCGGGGAACAAAAGATCCTATTGTTACATTCTAATCTCTGACAATTGGTTTCTATACCCATGCCGCTTATTCCGTCATTCAACAATAGAAGTGGACACTTTTTACAGGGGGACACTATTTACTGCTACACCGGTACCAATAAATATAAGATATGCCTTTATACTATAGGCGCCCCTGACAATCCCTCTTTCACTATCGGTCCATCATCATGATCATGGAGGTATTGGTCCAATACATTCTGCCAGTACATTGTACTCTCGTGGTTGACTATTTCACAATTTACCAATTAGTTGAGCATTCCTTTTCAAGCAGCATAAATGACGATGTTCATTCTGCATAATGCATCGTGTAGAAATCGGCTAACCTCTTCCTACACTCTGCAGCAAGCAGCCAGATTCCGTGTTCAACGCTTTGGGATTTTCTCGTGCGCCCAGTCAGAAGCCTCGTTTCTTCGTCGTTCACGGAAGAAAAAATATCAATGATGTCATTTTATCAAATTTTGATTGGTCAACGTCATTACCAGGAACACGTCGTGCACGTGGATCGGTGCAGCTTTGCCGTGATTGGTTGCTATTTTTGGGACCGGGGAAATCCGTTGAACACGGAATGTGGTTTGCTTGCGTGAAGGTCAAGGGAGGAGAAGCCGAGTTTTTACCTGAACCCAGTGAAGATGACGATGTTTGACTGTCCCCATGTGGCAATTTTGGGTGTCATTACCGAGAGGTGGAAGAGACGACGAAATGCAAACGTAAAAGAATGTGGACCAGGCCCCTGGATAACTATGAGGGAGAGCAGCATGGAACACACCATTCCCAGTTGCAAGTAGTACCGATTCCCATAAACCCATTTTGTCTGAATCCATGAACTCACAAGACTTAGACAGATTACATGATGCAAACTTGATGTTGGAAAAATGTTGGATGTGGACACACTCTGCAACATTTGTCCAACATTGTGTGGGCCAATTCGTACTTCCATGCCGAAAATTGCATGCGGAACAGAAGTTTCTTGGTTTTCGCTTGCCATACATCGACAAAAGATTCGAAATACGCCTAAAGCGCTGGTGACGGCCACGCGACTCGCGTTCGTCGACGCAAACGACATACGATTTTGTTGGTGTAGTCCACATCCTTATGTCGGTCTGAGGAAACGTGCTAGATCGTGCCTAAACCAAGGTTTCAGAAAAGTCATCTTGCCAAAAAATATTTCGCTGGCAACAACCGCTGGGGCGTTTTGAATTTTGGAACTGACGTCATCATTGGACGCCAATGGACGCAACAGGAGAATGGGAGACGATGTACAGCTAACTTTTGAACGGTTGGATCTACACCCCGTAAATGTAATTGCCAACACAGAAATATGGCGCCTCGGAATCAGATACAATGTAGGCATATTCTTAATTGTTTTCAGTTGTTATGAAACAAGAGATGACGTTTTTAAATAAATTAGCATAAAAATTGGTCAAAATACATAAAAGCCATTTCCAATTCCAGAGCTGCTTAAAAACTGTAAAGAATAGTCTTACTTGATTCCGAGGCACATACGGTCTCAAGGGTCCAGAAATATGGTGCCTCGGAATCAGATAGGCATATTCTTATTGTTTTCAGTTGTTATGAAATAAGAGATGACGTTTTAAAATAAATTAACACAAAAATTGGTCACAACACATACAAAGTCATTCCCAATTACAGAGCTGCTTAAAAACTCCAGACAGTAGGCTTACCGGTACTTGATTCCCCCCCCCCCCCCCATTCTCCTGTACAAAGCTCATTCGTTGCGTCCAACTGACGTCCAATGTTAAAGTCAGTTCCCAATATTCAAAACGCCCTATAGCAGCTGTTGCCGGCAAAAGATTTTTGGGCAACATGACGTTTCTGAAGGTTGGGTGCCCATTAAGTGTCCTAAACGTGGGTTCAGGATTTGCTCTCGCACGATGTTTCCGCAGAACGACATAAGGAAGTGGACTAGTGAATAAATGGTTTGAAAGATTCTGCTGCATCAAAACGGTGGGGAAAGCCCCTATCGTTCCAAGTATCTAAGCTCATGCGGATTTTCTTCTTCACTTCGCAGATGAGCTGCTTTTCATAATATCGAATATTACTGGAAAGAGCTGCTGAATTCCACGCCTCCGGTGACGGTACTGTACATATACTACACTTTACAACAACCATTATAAACATTTTTCCGGCAAAAATACTACACTATCTCTTCGTAAATTTGCAATCATTTTATTCATAAGATGCACATATGAATTTAAAGGTAGCACACAAAATTACAAATAGGATTCAGAAAGAAAAGTCTTTCGCCATTGCTTAACAACAAATGATTGACGCCATTCCTTATTTTCTGGAAGACGAATAAGTACCAACGACAGTATTGGCTATAATAAAAGTGAATCCATTTGTCAGGGGCGTCGGAGCCGGGGGGGCTGGGGGGGCTATAGCCCCCCCCCCCCCCCNTAAATGGTATCGCCCAGCGTATATCAGATCGGCTTATTACCACTTAGACCTATACTACGCCCACGAACTGCGGGACTCTCGTATCACTGACTGCACGATGCAAAGTAGCGAAAGCGACTTGTCGGATCCATTTGATTTCATTGAGGTCCTCCGGCATGGATCTGAAAGTGAATCTGATGAAGAACCGCCGACTGACAATGACAGTGGCCATATGGAGATAGGACCTCGCGTCCAGACACCTGAGGTGCAGTCGACAGACGGAGGGATAGTTGAAAATGCCGAGGCCGAGAGTACAGAAGCCGCAGCGGTTGTTGCGGAACCCTTCCATCCGGCTGCCCACTATAACTTTCCACCAAGAAAATTTGGGAAACAGAACCGGTTTTTCAAGCCGTCATGGTGTGTGACATTCCCGTGGTTGCATTACGATGCGGCTAATGACAGTGCGATTTGCTTTAAATGTAGCAGGGCCGAACGGGCGGGAAAACTCAAAGATGTAAAGAATAAGGAAACCCAGTTTCTAACGGACGGTTTTACGAACTGGAAAAAGGCCGTCTTCAAGTTCAAGGATCATGAGGGATCGAAGTGCCATATGAGGACAATTGAATTGGAGGCGGAGAAAGTCCCAGATATTGGTAAGACACGAGATGTGAAACCGAAATCGACGGTCCGTTATGAAAAACCTTATGGTTGATACTTTAAACCTTCTAATGTAAGATGTAGCTTTCTTTCCAGTCATAATGCTCTTCTTATCTTTTCTTATAATATTTACTCCAGGTGAAGTGTTATCCACTGCCCACGCTAAGGAGAAGGAGAAAAACCGTGAGATGTTCCTTCTGATTCTCTCCAGCGTTAAGTTTCTCGCCCGCCAGGGTATCCCGCTTCGAGGCCACGGATCCGGTGTGGATGGAAACTTCAATCAATTACTTAAATTGCGATGTAGTGATAACGAAGCCCTGAAAAACTGGTTGGCCAAGAAGACCGATACGTACACATCCGCTGACATTCAAAATGAAATTCTTCAGATCATGTCATTGAGCATCGTTCGGGACATCGCTAAAAATGTTCGAGAAAATTGGTTCACTATAATGGCTGACGAATGTACAGACGTAGACAACAAGGAGCAGTTAGTGATCTGTTTCAGATGGGTTGACGATAACTTTGAAATTCATGAGGATTTCGTGGGACTCCATTCCCTAGATTCTGTTAAAAGTGACGAGATTGTCAAGGTGTTGCAGGATGTTCTCCTGCGGATGAACGTTCGCTTGAAAAGTTGCCGTGGCCAGTGCTATGATGGGGCTTCGAACATGAGTGGGAAAAAATCTGGAGTTGCTACTCAGATAGAAAATATTGAAAGTCGTGCACTGTATATGCATTGCTATGGCCATTCGCTTAACCTTGCGTGTCAGGATGCAATAAAACAAAACAAGCTCATGCGAGACACACTTGATGACACCCGCGAAATTACTAAATTGATAAAGAAATCGCCTAGACGAGACGTTATATTTGAAAAAATTAAAGCCGAAATCACACCAGAGGGCAGTCCTGGCATCAGAGTACTGTGTCCAACAAGATGGACGGTGAAACAAGAATCTTTGGAGAGCATTCTGAAGAATTACAACAGCTTGCAGCGGTGCTGGATAGATGCGAAAGACGTCGCCACTGACACGGAAACAAAGGCCCGGCTTGGTGGTGTTGATAGTTCCATGAAAACATTCAATTATTTCTTTGGTTGTAACATTGGAGTTCAGTTACTTGGCTACGCTGATAACCTTGCAAAGGCTCTTCAAGCAACCAAACGGTCTGCTATGGATGGACAGGAGCTGGCTAGGATGACAGTGACAACTCTGAAGAGTTTGCGAACCGACGAAGCCTTCGAGTCACTTTGGAAGCAGATCCAAAGTCGCCGTGAGGACGTTGATGTTGCAGAGCCGATCCTACCACGTAAGCGTCGGGTACCAGTTCGATATGAGGAAGGCAACGCCCCTCCCGAATACATCGATTCCGTTCTTGTGCATTATCGTGTCATATATTATGAGGTCCTTGATTTCCTAGTTAGCGGTATCGAAACACGCTTCCAACAGAAAGGATATGTTGTGTACAGCTCTCTCGAGAAGCTGCTTTCTCAGGCAGTGGAGAAGGAAATGGTACCATATGCAGACAAGGAGCTAGAGAAAACCCTGACAAGTGTAGCATGTTTTTATGGTGATGACATTGATGCCGACCGTCTGCGACAACAGCTGTCTATTCTCTCACAGCATTGTCCTTCTGAAACAAGACAGGCAAAGCCATGCGACATAGTGGAGTTCATCAAAGGCCTTGGCACGCATAAACTGTCTCTTCTTACTGAAGTGGCTAAGGTTGTCAAGTTGTTGCTGGTTATGCCAGCATCAAACGCACAAAGCGAACGGGCTTTTAGTGCCATGCGAAGAGTGAAAACGTACCTAAGGAGTACAATGACTCAGAAAAGGTTGAATCATTGCATGGTACTTCATTGTCATTCGGGGAAAACCGACAGCCTTGACGCGGCCGATATTGCGAATGAATTTGTAGCAAAGAATCAACATCGTCAGTATGTTTTGGTGAATTCACCAAGTAGGCCTAAGCTGTTGATCATGATCAACAATTCTGGTGAGCTGGAGACGAGTTTTTAGACTTTAATGGTGGTTAGCATGATCACCATTCCTGACATTTCGCCCCCCCCCCTCATGCGTAGGCCCTAACGGTATCGCGAGGACACTGAAAGTAATACGTAGAAATTGTAATTGGTGAAATAAAAATCGTCCAAAATATGTACTTTTGTTAATGCTACAATCTGCTGTCAGAAGCCAGGAAATCGCATCTAAGGGTGTTTCATCGTAATTTTTTTCTGGGGGAGACCCCAGACCCCCCGCTGCAGCCCCCCCAGATGGCAACCACAGGAAAAACGCTCCGACGCCCCTGTTAATAGGCTGACGACCTTTGTAGTGAATGAGCTAATATTGTGACTGCCTAATCCTATTGGTTGTTCCTTCATAAATATGCATTGAGCACATATGACATCACAGTCATGTGCTGTGCAATGGTCCCTTGGGATTCAATTAAAATACTTGAAATGATGAGTTTGCTGATTTTTTAAAAAAATCTGACATGTTGCAGATATCAATGAATTTGAATGTATTAACGATATTTCAAAAATTCAAAATTTTACACAATGAGTGGAATCTCCCATTAAGTATTTCTGGCCACGAATACATGTATATGGCTTACCTCATTAATGTAGGGTTTATCTCGGAAGTGATTAGCACAGTGACTGTCCATGCCGCTCCAACGGTTATTTTTCCCATGATTGCGTAACCCCCCCCCCCCCCCGTTTCAAACCACTACCCACTACATTACNCATGATTGCGTAACCCCCCCCCCCCGCAGTTTCAAACCACTACCCACTACATTACCCGCGCTCTGAAACTGCGACTGTTGACGCCAGCCTCAATTTATCGTCTATTGATGATCCTTCGCTTTTGGGGCCAATCATGCCACTGTTTAGGTGGTCTATATGGCGACTGAACACTTGGTACGAATGTACTTTTAATTATGCACAATCAGCGAAATGATGAAGTGATTTCCGTAAATTTGGTGGAGGGAAGTTCACGTAGCCTGACATTCCATTCCATTCAAAGATCTACCAATAGGACAGCTAATGTATAATTTGCTCGTGCTCAGTCTGTCATTGTCTGTACACTTTCGATGTTAGGCCTACGCCAACTTAAGCCGCCCATACACGGCGCAATATTATTGCACAATATGGGGCCCAAATGGGTGGTCGTGTGCTTTTCGCATGATGGGTAGAAGAAAGATTGGCAATAATATTGCCCATTGTGATCCTCATATTGTGCAATAATATTGATCGTGTATGGGCCGCTTATCACGTAAAGGCACTATTGTAGAAATAAAAGCATTTTTTAATAATAATAATACTTTATTCGTACTAAGTTTGTACAATGAAGTGCGGCAGGTGCAGCAGTGCAGCGAGGTGCAGTAAATGGCTTCACATCATACGACAGGCATATGAACAGACTCCTCACAGCGCCACCTATCTCCATTCTTCCGATATAGTGACACTGCACCCAAACCGGTTCTATTTGCGCGGAGGATTGAGCAGACGACGTCAACAAAACACACCGAAATAATGGTTTTCTGTACATGTCAACAACAGAATCGACATGTGTTAGCCCTCTTAGATTAGTAACTTCTATAACAACAGATAAAAATGTGATTTAGGGGTTGAAAATGAATGTTTTATCGAGTCACTTTTACCCCCTGCATCGCTGTGTACAAAAATGTACAGACGCGTACAACTCGATTAAATGTTCGAATTAGAGCTAATGCGGGCCTAATAAACTTACACCTGCGTCGTCCATTCATCCACGTGTGTTTCGAATATAATATCCATTTAGATTGTAGAAGGCAAAACCTCCTGATTAATGAAAATCGCACGAAATGATGGTTGAAGCGAGGGCACACATGATGTTTACAATAAACCGCAAATACACGTGCTCTAACTTTATACGCCTTCCCATTGGTTCATAGATTCAGTGGCATCTAAAACGTGGCAGGATTCAGACGGAACACCGAGCCGAATCACCGCCTTTCTTGTAAAATAGTTCCAAGAATAATATTTTATTCTAGCGAGGTGTTTTGCTCTTCTCCACAACGTTTTGGCTTTGTGACTTTGTTTTACGTCTAGCTAAATACTGTTCTCAATATTTTGGTATAAAATGGGCGAATAAATGTTTTCACAAGATTCTTGTGAAACCGGCCAAGTATTGGTTCCAGAGACGTTAGTGGAGCCATCATAAAATGCGGAACGGAACTAACGGCGATTGGAACGAGAATTGGCATAAGAAGTGGCAACAAACGTCAGCCGCCTCTTAGAAATAAACTTGATCACCCAGAGGATTAGGTCTATGCTACACACAATTGGCCAAGTGTTTCTGTAATTTCAAGCCTATCAAAAAAGGAGTAGTCTCTTTCGTCTCTCAAATTAACAAGGTCTTTAATGACACTCAGGGGCGGATCTAGGATTTGCCAAGGGCGGGTGTCCAATCCATCCAAAAGGGGCACATGAGGAGGGGGCGAAGCCCCCGACATGCGCGGCAAAGGCGCGCGCCGACGGGGGTCTGGGCGCCTCCCCCAGAAAAATTGAAAATCTAGACGCTCTTAGATGCATTTTCCCGGCATTTCAGGGCATAACAAGTTGTGTGATTAAAGCTGACGTGAATGAACAAAAACCACAGCGCCACAGTGTGGTGGTCTGCAGAAGTGCGAACGCCCTTCGGAGTTTCTCCACAACATGATAGACTACCGCCTATTTGGTGGCGCCACTGTATTCAATCTCAGGCTTTCAATCGAGACACATCAAGAGATAGTGTCCAAGTGATAGAGCCTGATAGACCTAGTACGATCGGTAGGAACCTGAGTATGAGGTTGGTCAGGGTTCTTTAGTGTTTGCGCCCAGTTGATATATATGGTACAATGGCGAAAACTTCGGCAGCAACAAATAATACACCACTCGTCTGAGTTTCAGAAACTCCAATTGGTACCACTGCAAACATGTTGGANTTTGCCTTAAAATATCTGTTAAACATTTACTCCGGACTTTTCCTCCATGAAGCTTCAGGTTAGGTCTTGCTGAACTGCCATTGTGATGTTTGGGTAATTAGTATGCCTAATTGGGAATGCAGCACTGAGACCTCTTGTATGGCTCATTGATTAATTAATCACCTTGTTAGTGCTTAACAGGGACTGTGTTTACTCAGGGATTTAGCCCCTCACAAATATATTAGAGTATACTTCAAGTATACTGTAATTCACTTTCAAGTATACGAGCATATACTTGCAAGTATTCGCTAGATTTCGTGCAGTGAATATTTAATTGATTACGATAATTATGGTCAGAGGAATAAAATAAGAATTTTCCTCAACGTATATGTAATGATATCTGATGACATTGATGTACGTCAAATGAGTGTTGTATTGTTTTTGAATGCATAAATGTTTTCAACTGGCGCTTGGATAACACCATAAATGTCAACAAGAAGTGAATACTATAGAATGGTGATCAGCTTTCCTCTCTGGTTCCGAAAGAACATAACGCCTTCAACCTGCTGACGTCATTGGGACGCCGTCGCTCGATGTTGCTCCATTGACAGACTCATGGAGAATACAGTGGCGCCACCAAATATGCTGGTAGCCTATCATGTTCTGGAGGTGCTTTGAAAGTGCCTCATGGTCGTTTGTATTTCTCTTGACCACCACCGTGGCGTGGTGGTCTTTTTCAAAGCTGGAATCTCCAGTTTTTGTTCATTCACGTCATTAAGTGTGCTTTTGTTTTATGACATGAGTGGCGTCGAGGAGTTTACTGATACTCGAAATGGACAACAAAGTGGAGGATACGTACGTCAGAACAGTATATTTTCAAAAATGCAGCTATAGGCTAAGACAACCCTTACGAAAAAGTCCCATAAGTGATTTTGTTTCACATATGTGAAATGACTATTCCCATACGTTAAACGGCTCTTCACATATGTAAAAACCTTTGCATTATGTAAATTTTATTTTCCCACATGTGATTTTCAGATTTCTATATGTTAATTTTCATTTACCACATGTGAAATTTCCATTATTATGAAAAAGGAATCGGGTTTCTAAGGTGAAAGACATTGCTTCCTACCAGAAGAACCCACGGACCCTCGCATAAGGCATCAATCGCCAGCACTGAGGGGCAGCACGCCTTAAACCACTAGGCCAAATCCCCATCTTCTAAATGATGGTTCAATGGCCCATGTTTAAACGAGGCGTCCACCAGTACCCTGCGAGTAGTCCAAACAATCTCCGAACCAGAACAGTTTTATGTTATGCGAGCGGTCACAAATAAAGGAGATACAGGTAAAGAATATTATGAAATAGGAATCGGGTTTCTAAGGTGAAAGACACTGCTTCCTACCAGAATAGAACCCACGGACCCACTAGGCCAAATCCCCATCTTCAAAATTTCCATGGGATTATTTCACACGTGGGAATTTTTTTTCACATGTGGGAAATTCTTTTTTACTTACGAAATTACCACATGTGATTTTTCTACATGTGTTATTTTTATTTTCACACATGGGAGTTTTAAAATACCATGTGTGATTTTTTTCACACGTAGTACTTCTGTTTTTTCAAGAAAATCACATATGTGATTTTCTTCACATATGGGATTTAAGTGAGATGAATCATTAAGAATGGAGTGACTTTTGAAAAATGAAAATAACAAGCAATATATGACAAACTTTCCTTATAATGTGTTGGTTAATTTACAGACAGACAGGTAAGCAGGTAGACGAGTTTGTTTTATTTACAAGGTCAAACAGGAAGCTTTTACCGGCGGACAACTGGGGGGATGGCAGTTATGTTATAATTTACAAATATTTAATAAACAACGCCATTTTTTTCTGAAAACAAATGCATAAGAAAATTACTTGACTACCATTTGAAATATGACAGAAAAATTGAAGTTGTGAATGTTCATGTTTCAGAATTGTCAAGGCGATAGTTTTATAACATTGGTTTTGTCTGTACCAAAGAAAAGATACTTTTCTATTCATTGATATCCCCCAACCGTCTGGAACTGTTAAAGCTTCTGGGCATATTGGCTAAGGTCAACGCTATGATGGTGGCCTTTTCCTTCTACACCTGACACAAGTCAGGTAATGAAGAAAATAGCGAAAAACGGTGAACTAAGATTATGACCAATATAGGATTTACATGTAAGATTCACATGTGGGATTTCAACAAAAATCCCACATGGGAATTCTTCACACGTGGGATTTCAACAAAAATCTCGCATGGGAAAAGCGGCAAATATCACACATGGCCTTATTTTCACATATGTGAAGTAATTCCCACATGTGAAAAAAAAATAACACATGGGAATTGCATGTCAGGTCGACCTTGCGACGGCACAGAACAGGCGCAGACTGACTTTTCCGGATCACTTTGCGTCTGAGGCACGACGTAGCATGGAACAACTCAGTCGCCGATCTGGTGTGACATGACTGCAGTTGCGTCTAACTTGCGACGATCGGGATCAGTCGCCGACCAAAAAGATCACGGATCGCAAGGGTTGAACATGTTCAACTTCTGCGCCACGACGAATCATGATTCCGACGGGCGTAATCCAGTCGCAGTCGACGTGACTTGAGTTACGACGTCGTGCGATTATCCAAAAGTTGGTCTATTTTAGTTAACCAATCAGTGATCAGCATTTTCACACCATCAATGGGCGCTGCGTCTTGCGAAAGTCACATGACTGCTAGAACATGAACACGGTTACGATTCCCTGCGCGCAGATGCTGCCTGTTCCACGATGATCGTTTTGGTGACCTGACCGTGATTGCGACACCTGATGCCGACTGTTCCGTCGCAGCGCAGGCAATCGTAGTGCGACCTGACATAGCCATGACGCCCTTCGTTCTGCCACGATTGAACACGCTCATCCATCAAAGGGCAAAATACTTTTAAAACAGTCACAGAAAACGTTCGCTAGTAACTCATGAAAGGAACACGGTATCCGGGCAGGTGCAATTCATCTGTAGGCCTACGGCGTCCACGTCATCCCGCGCACGGATCTTCCTTCAGTCTCCTGGTCGTTCATTTCACTCGAGCGAAGGTTTCACTCGGATTGCTAACCGAAATGTGGCTTCCTGCCTTATGCCTCAAACCTTGAAACATTTCTAATACCTCACGCCGAAATTGAGTCCCACTTACACAGTAGAGGAGGAAGTTGACGGTGTTGTTTAGGTAAGCTAGAAGATTTGTTACTGCATATAATAACTGTATTTGAACCTGTCGTTTCCAGCTGGTCATTTCTGAGTGTGACCGATATATGAAAAAGATAGAGTTTGGTAATGTCAATAAGATGAACACAACACTGACAGTGGTCAACATATACGTCATACTTCTCATCTGAGATGATCGACCGTCTGATCGCCGTCCAGAAATCTGGATTTTTTTACGTTTTACCTGACCCCTCAAGATCTTGTACATTATGGAGCAATTACAGAAAGCGATGACGAAGAATGGCAAAAGCGAATAGACCAGCAAGTCAATCCAATACCATACCTCATTCCAGAAGTACGCGTACTCTGCCGTACGATCGCAGGTCAGTTCGTTTTCTTTAAGATATAAACGCGTGATACAAAATATCGGCGAATTTAAGGCAAACAGAAATATAAATATAACGGCCAGACCAAGAGAAGTCCATCTCTTTGTACATATAATTCTCGCCTTTAAAGGAAAAGATACAGATATCAATCTTTCTACTGTCAAACAGGCGACATTCCAACTGGCAAAATCCAGAAAGAAATAAGTGAAAAAGACATGAATTGGGCACGAAATGTACGAGAGATGTCGAAGGTTGATATGAAACAAATAATAGACCCATTGACGAAGCAGTCCTGTCCAAAGCACGGCAGTGTCAACTGAAGCCAGCGTGATAAGTAAAATCCTCGTGGATGTATTCCCAAACTTTCGTCTCAGCAAGACCAGGAGCCATGTTCCCGAAGCCATCGTTAGGTTAACGATGTCGTTAAAACTGGGAAAATGCATAGCGTAACGACATCGTTAACCTAACGACGGCTTCGGGAACATGGCTCCAGTATTGTTAAAACATTAAACACTGTCCCAAATATTATTAGAAACGGAGATACCCAATTGTAGAGGAGTATCTTAAGTCGCAATTCCCAGAATAAATGATCTTCTTCCAGACTTACGCGAGCAGCGTGAGTCACTCTCGGGTCGACTCCTGCATCCGCTTCATGAACAACCTCATTGGTATTGCTTGTGGTCAGTTCATTAGGATTCATTTTCATGTCTGGTGAATTTTAGACTGGTGTCAAGACAATACTTAGTTCTCGCAATGTTCCGGTTAGCCCAACGACAACATTTACAACGATTCTTCTATTGCTAAAATTTACTCATTAGGCAAACCATCGCTAAACGTTGCCGTACGTCCAACCGCACAGTCCGTTGTGGAAACTTACTACATTCTTGACACTAGAGGGCGTTACGAATAACACCCTCTAGTATCGATCAGCCACCGCCATGTTGAAAAGAAGTGCAGCGCAATAATATGTGTAAGGATTCCTTACCATTGTGAAGCGGTCGACCGTTCACTCAATAAACAAGCGTTGCCATGCGCAGTAGATAGTGCACTGTTATACGTCCACAGGAAGACATAAATTATTATTATATAGGCCTGCCTAGGTCAAAATGAGGCTTAGATGCAAGACATGATAAAAATATTTGTAAAGCATAATCATTTTGTGGCAAAATATCTCGAGGTTTTTCAGTTATTCTGAGACCAAAGTAGTCCATGACCGCGTGCATTTTGTTTACCCACGTGACCAAACATCTCCCAGACGTTATACACTTATTCCACTTCATAAAGTTCAGGGAAATGTATATTTATTGTATTCATTTCGAAATTGTGACACATAGATTGCAAGGAGAGGCTTAGGCATGAATGTAGTGTTGTTTACGCGCAAGGTTCTGGGGCGCGGAGTATCATGGTTGTGACATGCGAGGCCTGATCACATATCCATCCGCGGCAGCAAAAATCAAAATGGCGGATGCCGATCGATGACAATGTCGATATTGCGTAGAAATTCGGCACTGTGTACAGTTTGCATGTATTACATGTGTCCTTTTTGTCAGCCCAACTCGAATTCGTCGAAGCAACAGTTTGAAATCCAGCTGATAAATTGACTACAAATGGGCATCAATGTTTTTGCACAAGATTCACATCTTTATTGCGAAAAAGTTTTTTTTTTGTTTCTGGATTTTTCACTAAAATTCCTTGGCTAGAATGAAATGAAGTTATGCCAATTAGCAAGTTACTGTCAAAGTCGGTCTAGCAAGTTACTGTCAAAATCGGTCATTTAGGTTTTGAGAAATTGACGTTTTGGTAAAGCTATATCAACACCACTTGTGTTCCGCTACCAACAACTTATGATACGGCCCCTACATAATAATACAAACCATACACCATGCATGGGTCACTGTATAGGCATAAATTAATGTTGTGACATGTAGGCCTACTGGTTATTCTTGACATTGTACTGTAAAAAGTAAGAGGCATTGAAAAACAACTTAGTAGCCTTTGTCATCTTTGTTTGAAGTTAACCAGTGCACGAATTAGTCACTAAAGCCTGCCATACACTTGAAAAATTATTGTGTAACACTTGTTGCCAAATGAATATGTCTCAGAGCTGTTCTATAGATCTATGCATTTTGTATGCACTGACGGCCTACACAAAGGACATGAAGTATGGTTTGCATTATTGTGTAGGTGCCGTCTCATAAGTTGTTGGTAGTGGAAGACAAGTGGGCTTTACAAAAACGTCAATTTCTCAAAAACTAAACGACCGATTTTGACAGTAACTGGCTAAATCACCTTTATTTTGGCTTAACTTCATTCTAGCAAAGGCATTTTGGTGAAAAATCCAGAAACAAAAAAGTTTTTTGGACCTTTTTTTCAATGACAGATTACGCAATGAAGAAGTGAATCTTGTGCAAAAATATTGATGCCCAGTTGTAGTCAACAATATTTCGGACCTTATGCAGAAAACGCATTTAACTTGGTTTCGTGGTTTAAGAGATATTTGAGAAAATCGACTGTACATGTACGTGTACGTGTACGTGTATGTCTTGTATATAAGTAACGTACTATAAATATAAGTATATAAGTAACGCTGAATCGGTTAATCTCGTCCTGGGTACACCTCATTATTACCCTGGGCATTCTGGGTAATCCTTTTTGTTACCCAGGACGATCCCGGGTATAAATAAGGCACCTTAATAGTACCCAGTTTGAAATCCGCGCCACGACGATCCTGGGTACAAATAAGGTACCTTAATATTACCCAGGTACCTCAATATTACCCGCGCCATTTTTCACCTGCGCTCATTTACGGTACTGTCTTATTCTAGCCCGCCACTAATTTATACACGTGCATTTTGACGTGGAGATTGTCAGCAACTGTCAGAATGACAACTCGCGTTAAAGACTGCGATTTTCAGGCGTATTTGCAATCTATTCCATCCTACAGGGATGAAATTTTCATTTCAAAAGGAAGAGAGCCGAAGAAAAATCTAGTGGATGCCAAATTTTGGCAATTTCTATGATAGCAGATTCAAGTCATCACTATGCGTTTATAGCCGGATAATTTGCCTGTCATATGCAGAAAACCGCATTCAATTATCATCAACCAGTTCTGAGAAAAACAACATTTTCACTGTCCATTTACTAATTTCCAAGGCTGTACCAGAACCCCCGGCCACAACCTCGGGCGCAGGTGGAAAATGTCGCGGGTTTTAAAACTGGGTAATGTTAAGGTAACTTATTTGTGCCCAGGACGATCCTGGGTAACAAAAACGATTACCCTGGGTAATAATGAGGTGTATCCAGGACGACATTAACCAATTCAGCGTAAGTCACGGATCCTTATACGTATACGGATAGAATTCTCTACAAAGAGGACAAATTTTGTGTACATTTCGATCCGTATAGGTATTAGGATCCGTGATAAGTCGCTGATCTCAAACTCCCTATTCTCATCGTATTCCTCATTTCTTTTGTCTCATGCATGAAATCGCACAGCACTAGCAAGAAACAAGCTCCCACAAGATACCGTCGATAGCAAGTCATCATCATCATTGCAGTGTTAGAGAGGACAAACGGTGTAAAATTTACAGTCAACCAGCTGCTTCAGGAATCTAGATTCCGAAAACTAACCTTAAACTGCAGCCGGGAACAGTAGCCCCTCGTTTATATACCAGACACACTTGAGGAGGAACGACGATGACAAATGGAGGATATTCGACGTCTTCCGGTTACTTGCAAAATGTTTCCTTGCTCAATGGGACATCCGAAAAAGGAAGCCATTGTCAATGTAGCTTGTAAACCGTTGTATAAATTGGCCGAAAAGGAAGAAATTATAACTCGTCCAATGATTTCTACTGACTAGTTGTCCCGTTTGGCAGAACGGCAACATATACGCCCGAGTGGAATCAATAGATTGAAATGAACTCAACTTCGTCTAGTCTCGCTTGGCCAGACGCTACGGGCTCACCCCTTTCGGTAAATCACACTCCGCGTCTGGCTCTTTTAGAGATTAACAGTCGTGAAGACAGCGTGGTGGCAGCACGGGTCGTTGGGTTTTCCCAACCTCGCTCGCTTTCTGACAATATGGCGAGTGGCCCAAGGTTGTCTGAGCGAACTATACCCCTGGGGCCGAGGTTGGGTTTTTCCTGGAAGTAATTTCCGCGGGAATTATGAGTGAGAAAGCGTGGTGATTGGCTGGAGTCCAGTGGAGCACCATCTAGTGGTGTTACCGGCTTTTGAGCCCCAAATGTGCCAGTGTGTAGGAGACCGGGACGTCGGATACACACTGGGGCCGAGTGTAAACTTCGTCAGGTTTCTATTGGCATCAGTCGGACGTGTGATCATGAATTTCAAACGTCATGGAGTCCACTGAACACGAGTGATGTGAATCAAAACTCACTTAATATGATGGTAATTTCTTGACTAATGCCAATAATGATGGAGTCGGGTTCCATGAGTGGTAAATGCCATGCAGCGCACGTTTACTGTGCATTTCTATGTAAACGACAACGATAAAACGGAGGAAACTATTGGACCTTCGCCCTGCAAACGTCCAGCCGGATCTTCACACAGTGATATCACAAGGCCCAGGATGATGCTGTACAGGTGACATGTGCCTCAAAGATGTTGCAGCCTCGATACCGTGTTCTCGCCTCGATAGCGTCACTTGATCGATCGAGAAAAAAACCGGGCGACCGAGAAAAAAAGTTAGGCGATTGAGATAAAAAGTTGGGCGCTCAAGATAAAACGTCGGGCAACTTCGAAAGGATATCAATATAATGTGATCCCCTTTCGAAGCCGTATGCAGATGGGATAAAGTATAGTTAAGACCGTCCCACCCCAATGGGGTGGTCTTGTTGTTTTCACTGAGTTTCGATCTCTCTCTCTCTCCATCCAATCTGTGCATTCCGCAGGATAACTCACGAAATTCAACATGTTTCGCGGCGAAACTGTCAGGAATGGTTCTTATGCGTATCACACAGAACCCTTTTGATTCTTGGGGTGATTTGACCACAATAAACAGTAAAATTTTGATGAAATTTGTTGCCTGATAGTGTTCGCATAGCCAGCCGGTTCGCACGGCGCTCATTAACATAAAAATCTCATCGACGAACTGCATGACTGCGTCAGGTAACCGGGTAACTAAACCACTGGAGAACAGGCCACTCTCCAACGTAGAGGCCAGACAACTTCGCCACACAAGTGCAGCAACCCACAACACGGTACGGCATACTTTCCTGGGCTAGTGGGATTGGAGAGTGGCGGAGGCGAGACGTTCCGACTGGTGACTGAGACCTACGGAGCATGTGCATTGGTTGCTCATACATCTGCTACGCAAACCGGACGGTGAGTTGATTTTTCCTCTGAAATCTGTCATCAAAATAAAGTGGGCCTACATGCATGCATGTACATATTTGCTGGTATAGGCTTATCCTTTTTACAACTTTGTTAGTATGAATGATATAGCTACAGTGTTAACCAAGTCATGTTAATTCGTATAGGCCTAAATATTCAGCGGGATTTGTGGCACTGATGGGCCGGCCGTCGGCTGACTGGCCAACTCACGTCACGACGGCGGCCTGTTTGTCATCATCAGTGCATGCATTGTGCATGCTGTTTGCATTGAGGCCTACCTATAGTGATAGGCCAGGAAGACAAGCAGCACAATGTTGTCTAGTGCAAGGACTCGGGACTACCGCAGATGGCCCTTGAGGCTTCTAATGGACACTATGGGGCAATTAAAACACCCACTTCAGCTAAAAACTACACATTTTGAAAACATGCACTCTTCAAAAAAAGGGCAACCTAAGCAAAAGGGCGGCCGGGTGTCCGGACACCCTGGAGCCCCCCCCCCCCCTAGATCCGCCCCTGCACACTGGCCGTGTCTTTGATTTCCTGATCGTGACCGTTGAGAAATGCAAATTTATCACTTTTAAATGTAGTGATGTCATGTCTGTTTATATTAGCTTTTTCACACACCAGACTTATATTTCTTGACACCTTTGAAAAACTACCTTTGTAAGCTAGACGTCCGCAGGTTACAAGGAGTGGATTATTACTATTAAGGACTGTCCTGAAAAAATTACTGAATCGATCATGCAATTGCAGTTTGGGTGGGAGGTCATTACAGGTAAGGTGGAGCAGATTTCTGTGAGTCATGTAAGGTAGATTGAAGATTTTCCTGACACATTTGCGCCATGCTACACAAATTTTTTCAATTTTTCTCGGTGAAAAGTTCCATAACACACATCCATAGAGAGACATTGCAAAAGTTTTGAAGAGCTAATATTTTATGAAAGAGTGGCAGTGACCAAAAACTGCTACCACATTGTTTACTCTCCTACTATAGATATAAGGTATAAATGGCATTTTCTAAATTGACATCCTCATCATTTTCACCTATAATATAGCATAGGTGAGAAGCTGGCTGGACGACGTTAATTCTCTGTCCTGAACATTCTAAGGGAAGGTGCAGAAAATGTTCTACTTCATCACTGAAAAACAAGAGTTGACTCTTAGTTGGATTAATGTAACTTGGTACTCGCGCGAGAAGTCACTACATATATTCAGTAGCATTCGTAATCGGTGCCTAGTTGGCGACAAAATAGCAATGTCATCTGCGTAAGAAAGCACTCCTACAAACAGTGTACCAATATAACATCCAAATCCTGAGTCTTTCAGCCGTAATAATAGATGATAATGTAATAATAAACCGATCTGAAATTTGCGAAGACGGCGCCACGGAGTCGTTCGTTTCAGAGATAACTAGGCCATCACGGATCTCCCGATAACCTGGTTCCCTGGGCTCCGACGTTGGCACTTACTATTCGTGTAGGAGCCCAGGTATCCACAACCGTCTATAAATAGCAGTGACGTCATCACTGGGAAAGCCGTGTGTCCAAAAGCGAAGTGCAAAACAGATGTATATGTGTGTATTACCTGTCAGAAATGACTTCTCTGCTGCTCGTTGTCAACAATGTCTGTAGAAAATATTATATTCGACACTTTGACGTTTTGCGTTTAACGCGTAAAACAAACCGTCTAGTGTATCGCATGTTGCGTTGTTGTCATACATCCAATCAACCCAATATTCGGACATTTTGACGCCGTAGTATTGGTGATGACGTCTGTCGTGTAAACTACGTCCATTATTGCGTTTTCGCATTGTTGTGACGTCATTTGCAAACGTCGGAAGAAAATGGAAAAATATCTGTAACCCATTTCAAAGAGGCTCCAGTAGGCACATACCCAAAGATATCATGTTATGAATATTTCCATGGTGTTAAGAATTGCTAGAACCATAACGTTTCTATTATTGATAGATTTGAGCAGTCTGAACCATTGGAAAAACGTTCGCTGAAGGTAGCCAACGAAATAAAGAACGTTACGCAGCACCACGGAATTTGACGTATGATTTCAGCACTTATAGAAAAAACGTTAAATTTGTGATGTTGCTTTGTTTTGGACAATATCGATACTTTTTCCCAAAGGGGACGCTATAACAATACGAATATTTGCCATGAGAGTATTGAGAATGACGCCACAGTACCTTTGAATTGGTGAACCGATTTATTCCCTGACGGCGCCGTTCCGTGTGACGTCAAATTCACTTTCTGAATTGACGCGTTGTCGTTTATTTCTAAACTGCTTAACGAAAATGAATAAAATCGGCCTGTGTGAAAGCCAAGGATATTTCCCACCCACCCTTGAATTTTTGAAGCGATTGTGTTCTTTAATCATATTTGGGAACTGTTTCCCTGAACCATCCGCAAAAAATCAAAAATCAGCAACAATGCGTAAAATTGACTTCCCCAGGTTACAAACTTCGGTATTTTTTCCCAATTTTTTAAATTACAGAAGTCATGTATCTTGTTCTTTAGGAAGGAAGGTATATACGTTTGGCGTATGAGCCGTTCTTTTTTAACGTATCGAGCCATCCAATTTGGCACCGGTACTGCGCGCAAACAGTGCGACGTCAAAGTGTCGAATATATATGACGCTCGACTGTATCGTCGATATACTTGTAGTTTTCCATGATTTTAATGTGTGAACTGGTTCAAAGCGAATACGCCATCTTTAAATTTGAAATTTGACTCTGTATGCGATTCATTCCGGCACTCGATTCACTCCAAAATTAGTCAGAGCTAAATCGTTAATTATAAATTTCAATTTCCACTTTATTAGAAATGTAACAACTATTCTAAAACGTGCAAATGATAACAAAATTTTTATACCCCAATCAACCTGATTTACACGACGTTTAATCGACGCTTAGAATCAACGGCTTCCCACCTGCCGGAATTCCGGCAGGTAGTCTGAGTTTCGGATACCTGGGCTCCGACATGAATCGTCAGCCAGCGCCACCGTCGGACGCCCAGGGAACCAGGTTAATCTCCCGATGACCAAATCTGTCCACAGGTAGCCTTTTTGTCTAAATACTCTTTATGTAGGCCTCACGTTGGCTTACATCGCCCCAATTACGTAGTAGATAGGCGTTCCAACATACACAAAATTAATCAAGGTTTGTACACCGTGACATATTTTTGATATACAAGTTCTGACAGAAATGATTGCCTGGCACTGCCGTAATTTTACAAGTCGACCTAGGCCTTCCGGTATAGCGTATTTTTCTGCTGCTCTGTACTCACAGCACCGGGTCATTCTTTGAATTGCACGAACAGTCACAAACCCGGGTCACAAACATGGCTGAAGCCGTACCGAATGTCGATATCATGGTTGACAGCAACGAACCGAATGAAGGATTGCTCACAGTGCTGGAGATTATCCGTCCGAGTTGGAAGAAGGATGACATCAAATTTGAGGTACGAATGTTTTCATCTGGATGTGGGATAAAGCCCGCACCACACAGGCACAACACATTTTGCTCTCGCTAGCAACGTTCGTGTGTTTTCAAGTGCCCATTGCTTTTTGCAACCAACTCACTGGTCTGATGAAGTATGGTCGACGACTTTTATTGCTCATTGCTCGTGGTAGCAAGACGTCGAGCCTTTCACCCCACACAGAGCAATGTACCTTGTTGCTTTCCGCCATCCAGTAACACCCTGGTGTTCGGACTCATCGCCGTACTCTGTGGGAAGTTAGCTATGCGACTGACGAAAACCAACGGGAAGCTCGGCATGATTTCCACCAGGCCTAAATTGCCAGCAAGAGTAAGAAAAATTGCCTTGTGTGCTGCTGGCTTAGAACCAGCTTTTCAATTTTCCAAATGCAACCAATTCAGCATCGTCGTCAGATTACTATTTCTTTTCTTGTAACGTAGAGTATGCAACAGGGTTATATCAACCGCATGGTCCTGTGCAAAGCCGACGACGACAATCATAACTGGTTGGTTGCTAGAATCTTTGGCGCCGCATTGGACGTATTAATGGTCGAAAGGGAACGGGAAGTCAGAAACTCGAAGTTGCTTTCTGAGGTAGGCGTCGGGCCAAGGGTCGTTGGGACTTTCAACAACGGACTCATTTTCTCCTATGTAAACGGAAAGACGTATTTCTGGACCGACTTGTCTCCGTTTCGTGACATCAAACTTCTTAAGTAAGTGCCCAGTTCATCTTCCTCCGCCCAAGTGTGGAAAGGGCCTGGTCAGGTTTCACATGGTGACCTTAAATTCCGAGCCTGAAGACGACCACCCCTTCAGCTTATATCGGAATTCGCTAGTTTGTTTGCACACCTACATCAGCCCTCACTGAAAGCGTTGAGGTATAAATTTGTATTTCCACACACGAGGAACGCCGGCCCGTTAGCCGAATTCATCCGACATTTTCTCAACATCTCCCACAACTCAAACACACCGCACGCAGTCAAAATCCCAGTAAAAATCGTAACCTCTGATGTTCTAGATCGGTTGCCCGTACATATGCCAAAATGCACAGCAAGGAAGTACTGGACCTTGCAGTGAACAAATACAAACTGCACGAGGGACGGTCACTGGACGATTTCATTAAGAAATTTACACAGGATCTGCCCGATGTCATCGTGGACGAGGATACAACAAAATGGTAAGACGTCCTTCACTGGAGGTTCGCCCCCTAACGTCCGCTGTCGAGTCGTGCATGTGTAGATGGTACGGGGACCACGACAGGGGCATCTACCTAGACCTACATGTAGGACTATACCTCAGCTGTCGTACCCTACCGTGGGCCTTGTGATATAGGCATACCCTTTGTAATGATCCGGCCGGACGTTAGGAAGGCGAATGTCCAGTACGGTATTTAAGACAGCCCCAAAACGACACTAAGCCTATGCATATGCCAGTGCTTTGTCTATGTGTAATGACCTTGAATGTCAGAATTCAAGGTCAACTTAGGTCAAATAACCTCAAAACACTGTATAACGAGAATCGAGCTACGTGAGGAGATGAAAGCATTAAACCGGATGGAGAACTAAGGACGACAATATGACGTTCTCACGACAGGTACAACAGCCAGGTACCAACCAACGAAGAAAGGACCCCGGAACTAAAAATGTTTGTAGACTACTACATGCGGATGGGGACGGATTGGCACTTCATACACAATGATTCTAATCCGACTAACGTCATTTACGACGAAGAACAAGGTAAGGTAAATGCATTCGCCTGAGCATGCGCAATAGCTCCAATCTGACGTAACTTCCTGTTGCAGTCACCGCCAATCAGTGGACGGAGTCTTCAGCAAAGCCTTGGGCCTAGTTAGCACTGGGGAGATAGAGGTGTATTTATGTCTTTAATGGTGCACGCGTTGGCCAACCTCTTGGGTAGAAAAAAGTGCATACACGTAATAAGAGAGGCTGTCATCCTCTTTCAGATCAAGTCACCTTGGTTGACTTTGAAACGAGTGCCATAGGCGACCCGTTTTCAGATTTAGCGAATTTCATGCGGTCATCTGCAACTGGTGAGTACAGGATGACAATGCAATCTTTGTGAGGCAGATGATACCAGGGTTAATTTCTATTAAAGCGGATTGTTCCCGTCTGTCCAAAGTGAATCAAAAATAATAAAACGACCCGTTTTATTCGTAACAACTGGTAAATGCATTGCGGCGGCCGCTCCTGTAACACTGTTTTGTGGAATCTTTGACTCGGCGCGAATAGTCCGCTTTAATCGGTACACACCAATCGAAATAGATCAGGGCACGTGTTACGCCTTCAAGGTCTGCATGTACAAGAAAACTGCAAACAGGGCTAGGAATGAATCCCACTTTGGAGATGGCAGGTTTTGATCGAGCAAGCTACTGAACGCTTTCTCCCGCTGCCTACAACCGACAAATGCCAATACAATACAAAATTCTCCTGATTGGTGCTCAGTCAACCATGAATGGATCCGCTTAGCATTGAATTGACCTCAGTGACACCTATTGGTCAACTGACCGACAGCTCCCATGATAGTTCGCCGACAACGTTGTCTATCCTCACATAAAACAACTACAAGTTTCAAGAAGAACACGGAATTGATTTAAAGGAGCACGGCATTGCCACTTTTTCTCGACAGCCGGCGCCACTCTCCGATCCGAGGCACTAACTGCGTTTCGGCGAATGACCCAATTTCCTGCGTACATTTTGTAATGCATTTTAGTAGTTCGTCTTACTGCCGTGAGGTGGCTCCCTCTACGTCGGCAGTCAATTAACGCATTTGAGATCCAATACCGTGCTCCTTTAACAAACCCTCTCAATCTGTGACTTAGGTTTGGCACCGGATCCGGAAGGACTTTTGCACAGCCCGGAAGTTTATGACGAAGTGATAAGCACGTATTTAAAGGAGAGATATCGATTGGATAAAATTTACCGTGACGTCACGGATGAGGATGTTAAACGATATCGCGAGATAATGGAGGCTATCACCATTGTAAGTAGTACCAACACAGGGCCAGGGAAATAATGCGTTGGCTTCGGTCGTCATAGAACCAACACCAATACATGTGCTACTCCGAAGTAACAGACGCTGTTGCTTCCGATTGGCAGCAGAGCCATCAGTACCTAAAGATTTGCATCTCTGGATCTGGATGTTCTCGTCGACAGTTACGTTGTATGGCACCCACGTTGAATAACATGCAGGCATTAAAGGACCATGGTATTGCCACTTTTTCTCGACAGCCGGCGCCACCGCGCCCCTCTCCAACCCAGGGACTAATTACGTTGTCGGCGAATTAACCCGATTTACTACGTATATTTTGTAAATGAATTTTTGTAGTCGTCTTACTGCCGCTAGGTGGCTCCCTCTATGTCGGCAGTCAAATAACGCATTTGATACCCCTTACCGTGCTCCTTTAATTCCTTTTTCTAATTATCCTATCGACCTCCAAATTTCAGTCCTCATACTATCTGTTTCACGCTATTGCCCCACTCATAGTGGTGGGTGATCCAGGACGCCATGGCGATCCGAAACTTCTTCTTGGGTAATGTACCACGAGACGTTTTTGACATTGATTAAAGTTGCACACTACTGCCACTTTTTATCGCCCGCCGGCGCCACCGGCGGTGATTGCGTCATTCTCCAATGCTGGAATTTTGTCTTTCGCCCCAGTGTTGGGGAATGTATGATTACAATACAATGCATACGTGGATACCCTAGGAACGAGAGTTAATCTGCATGGGGCGAGGTTCATAAGCGGTAGTTTGACAACATTATCAATAGAGGTCTCCCTTAACGCGGTTATGTTTAGGGTAGGATAGGAAAGGAATACAGTCCCCCTTTAAGAGTACCGTAACTAGGAATTATTCACAAAAATTGGAAAGTGACTTTGTTCGTGTTGGCAGCCCTTTCTCGAAACGAATTTAATGACCTCACAGTATTTCCCGCACTCGTGATTCTTCAAGGCAGAGATGATGCATATGTCGGCGTTGTCCTCAGAAACACAATCGCTTCCGGAAAAGCATTTACTTTTCAGGCATCCACAACGTGTTTCTCAAAGGTACTTTTCGGTTTCAGGTTGGGCATAGCAAGACTTGCCTACTACCGTAAGAAAAGGGACAGGATGCTGGAGATTTTCAACAAGTACAAAACTACCACTCCAAGGGTACCGATTTCCAGCAGCTAAAGGAACGGAGATAAATAAGAGCCACGATGCACATTGACAAGTCCTGTGCAATCTCTGTAGAGGTTAGGCCCATAGACTGAGGGCAGCATGCTCTAACAGCTCTTTTGGTTGACTCTGCATGATGTCACGCATACAGAAAAAGGCTGACTTTTGGCTGCAGAACAGTCTGTGTTATTGGATGCACTACGGTGGGAGGAAAAAAACGTCGTGATTTCTATTCTCAAAGTACCAGTCCTTGATTGGGGCATTGAGTTACGACTAAGTTTATTGGTCAATTGGCTGTCGCAAGTCCAAATTCCGCCCTTCTTCATTACCAAAATAAACATCCTAGCTGATGCCTTCAGCTCATATCCTGCTACATGTAATAAGTTTGGAGTGAAAAAAAACTGGTTGATGTAAGGCGAGGCTTTTTTTATAGTTCGGTTCGCGAGTCCTCCGACATGTCAAACTCAGATTTGAAAAAAAAATAAAGTTTTTTTTCATGCTTTTTTCCGAGTCCGCCGACGAGATAAGGGAAATTCTTGGAAAAAAAATGTTTTTTTTTCTTTTATTTTTTTCCGATCTCCGAATAAAACTGAAAAGATTTGAAATGTCTGCCTCGTTTTTCCTGCTCCTGATCCAGAATTTCCCTACTGCCCCCGCCAGCACTGTTGCCAATATGGCGGCACAGTTATTTAGTGTCACCCACAAGTCTGGCCCCCAAAATGTGAAATTGCTGGTTAAAGCATATGATATTATAGTGTAATAGCTGATTTGGTGGGGAGAAACCTCCCCACGGAATGGAATGATTGGGCAGTTAGGAAGATTGAAGGCCACTGCGCTGCCAACAACCAAGGTAAAAGCCCATCAACCACCACCACCCCATGAACTCAAGCAGACACACCAACAAGTACACTAACGGAATTTGGGATACGATTCATCATGGTCATCACCCATGAAACATGAATCCCAGACGACACTCCCTCCAACCACATGACCATCCATCAATGATATCCTGATGGCCGGGGCTGGGCCACCATGCTGTAGTATTTTGGGTCGAATTTTGGACCATGGACAAACACACTAAACAGACAACAAAAAACTTTTTTCTGGAAAAAAGCTTTTTTATTATTTGTTCCTCCGACCAAGGGGACAAGTGACAGAAGTTTCGATAATCCATAAAACGACCAAAAATAAAGTTTTTTCTTTATTTTTTTCCGCCCTCCGACTTTGATTGGCAAGAGGGCAAATCCGAGAACCTAAAAATAAAAAAAAGCCTCGCCTAATAAGCGAAACGGACATTGCATGTTTAATATCCTTTTGTAAACAAAAAGCCTTTTAAAACACATTCACTGCTGAGACCAAAATCCCATTTCTGCTCCGTATGCTGAGAAAAAACACCCTTTTTTAAAAATGACATAAAAAATTATTTTTGGAGATAAGTCCATGAAACTTTTGGTATTTGTTGATAAAAGTGGGCTATTTCAAATGGTATAAAGCTTTTTTAGGTGGCACTTCAGTTTGAGGAAAATGGCATGTGGCCAACTGTACCATTTTTGCGAAAAATAAACAGACAAAAAACACAAAATATTACCTTATCTATATAAACCTTATCTATATCATAAAATCAAAATGCCAGATTGTACTTCATCTTCCATCATGTCCATATCACCATCTTCATTGATCTCAGTTCCACAATTGGCCACTAGGGCTGAATCGGTTAATGTCGTCCTGGGTACACCTCATTATTACCCTGGGTATTCTGGGTAATCCTTTTTGTTACCCAGGACGATCCTGGGTATAAATAAGGTACCTCAACATTACCCAGTTTGAAATCCGCGCCATTTTCCACTTGCGCTCGAGGTACGGTACTGTCTTATTCTAGCCCGGCACGAATTTATACACGTGCATTTTGACGTGGTGATTGTCAGCAGCTGTCAGAATGGCAACTCGCGTTAAAGACCGCGATTTACAGTCGTATTTGCAATCTATTCTATCCTATGGTGCGGATTTTATAACTGGGTAATGTTAAGGTACCTTATTTGTACCCAGGACGATCCTGGGTAACAAAAAGGATTACCCAGGATTACCCTGGGTAATAATCAGGTGTACCCAGGACGACATTAACCGATTCAGCGCCACTAGGTAGTACAAAACATCAAATAAAGTCAGTGACTGACCAGCCAGGTTCAGCCTGTTCATTCGCTGATAAGTGCCAATACCAGGGACATCTGGTGTTATTCTCATGAACTAATCATTTCTACACCTATTGAAAACATACACAGTAGAGACAACGACCAGTCATGCCATTTTCAAATGGGTTTATGCATTGCGGGAATTCCCGACATCAGCATACGGATGGAGTCTTGGTTGGCGGGAATTCCCGACATCAGCATTGAATGTGTTTTAAGCCCTTCGAATATCCTTAGCTACACTAATTTCTTGATTCTTGTGGTTACTTTAATGCGGTTTAGTAAGTATTTTTTTGTGCAAAGATTGACTAAGTCAACTGCGTCAAAGAAGTGATATTAGGGAGTTTAAGAAATCAAACGATAAACGTTAAGTTTTATACGACAACGTTATTTTTTTTACCGAAAATGCAATATATAATCTGGTGAATTCGCAGTATGAAAAATAACGTTCTCGTAAAGTTAACGTTTATCGTTTGATTTCTTAAACTCCCTAGTGAGTGGAGGGTAACGTTAGGTAGTTATAAGGACGTGTTGGGGAAAAACGGACACGCCATATTGGAAAAGCTGGAGGCAGAAAAGCGCAGTGTGAATGTGTCCGAATATGGAGACAAAAGAAACAAAATTACAGAGTGTAGCCTACTCGTGTGGACATGTACATGTACTGTAGGCCTACTTGGCTACTTGGTGGAGGGTATGTTACAATCTGGTGTTTTCCCCTTCTCTCATTAAACACCTTAACCTGTGTTGGACGTAGTCGAACAGTTATCGTTGCTTCTCGTTAGATTTTGTGTTTCTAATCAGATGGATCCTTCCATTAGCCTCGTCTGCCCCCAAGGAGACGGCGTCGAAAATCCACAAACTTCATTAGCGACGCAGATAAGACAGATTCAATTATCTGTACTCAAATAGCCAAGCAGTATCATCCATTAGATCATATATTCGGCTAGGTGCGGACTCGCAGCCACCAGTCATCGCCTTGACTCTGTATGGTCTTCGACTGAAGCACTCGATGAACATGGCGAGGCCGGCGCGGGTTTTGCCCACACACTTCCGCTACGACTTGTACAGTCAGTTGTGGTGCTGCGTGCTGGGCAAAAGCCTTGTGCTAGACCCGGGTGCGAGGGAGTGGCAATATTATGATAACAACGACAGTCTGTTTCTTCTCTGAACGAAATATGACGATCTTTGCCATTTGTCCATCCACTTGCTTCAGCAACAGAAAATACATTACATGTACATAATAGTTTGCCACCGGAACATATAATGGCGCCACTAGTTGACTCCAGGCGGTGCAATACAAATTGTGGAATGAGCGCCGCAGGATCGTAGCGGCAAAGACGGGAACTAGTCTAATGAATGAACGAAGTACCGGGCGTTTTAAAAACCGGATTTTAGCCAGCTCAGCACAACAAAGTTCTTTAGCGAGGTTTAGCTCGCTGGCATTCTTCTAGATGGCAGCACATGTCACCACACATCTGATTTTATCTCTTTTTCATACAAATAATCACTTCATTTAAAACCAAAATACCGTCATGGTACTTTCCTCCTATTGTACTCTACACATAGGCCGCTCTTCGTAGGCTTCAAGTCCTAGCTGAGGATCGATGAGATCGAGCAGATAATCCGTTCCACCTGAAATGTGTTCAGTCATTACATAGCAACGTATAGCAGATAACAGGTCAGCTCAGGTTGATAACAATATCCAAAACGGCTCCGTCCATTATAATAAGATGTGCAGGCCCGCATGCAAAGGCACTGCAGTCAAAGCACGCCAAGGGAGTTGCAGCCTTTCTTTTATTTAGAGTTGTTCGTTTGGTAAGAATAATATACATGTGGGCCTAATTGCTACTTAAAGGACATGCAGAAATCTAGATTACATGTAGTTTTGTTTTGCAAACGTCTATCGCCTAATGCTGCGTTCACACCTATTGCGCATCGAAATCGGTTTCCGTAAATCGAAATACGGAAATCGATTTGGTTACGCCGGGTCGGGTCACACTACAACTAAACCGACTTCGATGCAAAACAAAACGCGTCACACTCAACCCGCAATAAATAAAGTGTTTCGCGATAACTATTTCGATTTGGCTAACGCGCATCGAAACCGATATAAATACCGGTTTCGTTAAATCGGTATAAAAGTGATCTATTTCGATTTGAGTGTGACGCGTTGTATCGGAATAAGCCCTTATTGCGAATTCGATATAAAACCATAGTGTGAACACGGCATCAGTTTGCCTAATGAACAAGGGGCATAGAAATTGTGCGACAACTGCAAATACGAATGACTAGAATGCACTGCTTTAGGATAGGGAATGCTGCCTGAAAGAATCAGTTTCAGCTTCCCACGAAAACTGACGTCAGACCAAGGGCGCGAATTCAATAATCATTTGATCGATGGAATTACCGAGGCTCTTCAAATGTCTCATCACAGAATAAGACCAAGTGCGTACCACCCTCACACAATAAACGGGCTCACAGGTGAGTTAATAGTCGCCTGTCAGGCGTAACCGTATGGGGTTATGGCCAGTTGTCTTTGGTTTAGTTATAAGGATCGTACATTTATAAGACCACTTGGTTGTAAGCCTCGAATTCAACACTGTTTTTTTTTCTGTTTTAGAGAGGTTCAATCAGACCCTGGCGGCGATGTTGTTGAAGTTACATGATGGGAAGAAACAGCAGGATGAATACTTAGGGCAGGCGGTTTTTGCTTAGTACCGGT
>NMRB01000213.1:463561-475614 GCA_002633025.1 Notospermus geniculatus
CCTATGGGAATTCAGCCTAGCCACCATCAACCATGCCGGGCAATCATGCCATAATTGTGTCTCACTCTTTTGAATATGAACTTGAAAATAGCTTGTGTCAAACCTGTTCTGGAGACTCTTATATACATTGTTTATTCTTTCATTTCCAGCTCATAACCGATGTCAAGTAGGCCTACAGGTTTCAACTGGACGCCAACTGGTTACAGCGAAATTGTACGAGTTTGGGAGTCGGATCATAGAGAGAGCGCGCCGGACTCCAGATGGAAAACAGAGATTTTGAAACAACTCAGGATTGCCGAGGACGATGTGCTCGAGGAGAGCGAGAGGAAAGGCAAGTCTATTAACAGTTTAATTGCACTAAAATCACCCATGTTGGGTGTAATTTGAAGGTGTGACAAGTAGCAGTCGCAGGTGTGGACAAAGTTGTTTTCTTGTTTGAATTAAATGACCCTAGCGAAAAATATTATCTGAAATCTCCAACTTTTGTATTGATTATTTACATTAATGCCCAACACAATACATCCAACACTAAAGCCTGTTTAATTTTTTTCTTGCCAGGGAGAATATAGCCCATTTCCAGAGGTGTGATGAAGACGACAACGGATGGGACACCATCAACGATATACATGTACGTACGCATGGATGTCCTGGAGATAACGTCCACATATCCTCGATGGTTTCTACTGTGTTTACTGTGCTATGACGTGTGCTACGCAGGGCACCTAAGGACACATTCACATTATTGGACTCGTTTTTCTTACACGTTCACATTCTTGGACTCGTTTTTCTTACAAGTTGACATTCTTGGACTCGTTTTTCTTACACGTTCACATTCTTGGACTCGTTTTTCTTACACGTTCACATTCTTGGACTCGTTTTTCTTACAATCAGCATATTCAAGCAAGTTAAAAACCAAACTGATTCGGGCATTGACTACGTTATCATCTTGTTCCCGTGTGTCTGGATTGATTGTATGTTAGCCGAAGTGTGTTTTTGGCTGCTAGTAATAAATTTTTTTCATATGGAAATTATAGTTTTTGTCCTTTTTCGCCGAAATTCATTCTCGAGCTTCATGAGCAGGTTATTCAGAGTGTGTGTTCTGGTAAAATCGTTGGAAGGTGAAATGCCCTTCGAATGGTTCTGTGAAATACCTTGTAAAGTTTTCTGAAAAACCCAATAAATGGGTACATGAGGAAACCTCACGAGGTTTCTTGAAAAACTCCTTAGAAAGGTTATATGCAAAACCTTGAAAAGTTTCCTGAAAAACCCAAGGAATGGGTATGTGAAAAGACCTTGTGAGGTTTTATGAAAAACCCTCGGGGAGGGTTCTGTGAAAAACCTTGCACAGTTTCCTAAAAAACCCCACGGAATGGGTTTTTGGAAATACCTTGTGAGGTTTCCTGAAAAACCCTTGGGGTTCTGTTGAAAACCCTGCATGGTTCCATGAAAAACCCTTGAACATGGTTTCCTGGAAAACCTCTTAGAAGGGTTGTATGAAAAACCTTGCACGGTTTTCTGAAAAACCCTTCATGGGTTTTTTTGGAAAAACCCTGGGAAGGGGTTTTACGAAAAACCTTTAAAGGTTGCAAATACGTGTTGGGCTGAAAAACCCTTAAAGTTTTGTTCAAAAACCTTTATTTCTTAGAGTGTAAGAGAAGGATATCCAAACAGGTAATGTATCAGTGCATTTTGTCTGTCTAAATTAGCGTTAACCTGCACTTCTGTTTGTGGCTGAGGATATGTTTTCCATTGCATCAGGCAGCAACGGATTTTAATAAATCCAGTTCAGTTTCATGAAATAATTCCGTGTGCTGTAACTGGCATCATTAAACATAGCAATACCAGCAGAGTTGACTAATATGAAGCCAAACTTTGTAAGGAGAGAGGCAATAGCATGGGAAGGGCCTGTAATGGGCCCTGATCGTTAGCCCTGAAAACTGCGGCTATTAAAGTAAGGAATTTAGGAAAACTTGGTATGTTAATTGTTTCTGGTTGATTTTGTAAAGTACATGTAGTTCTACGTCTGTCTCGTCATAGTCATTGTCACAGGACCTCCCAGTTGGTACAAACGTTTTGAAACAAAATCTGCACCGACAAGATAGGAAGGGAGGTAAAGAACAAACTTCTTGGCTTGGTCCATATGTCATCAGAGGTATACAAAACAATTTCCGACGGACAAACAGATCTAGCGCGAACTGAACACGTTTTAATGTGCCGCATTTGAAAAATCTTAGCACTTTTGTCGGAGTAATGGACGCGAGTTCGTCGTAATCCGTGCATGAACTGCACGAACCGTGATCTACACCTCCACTTGATTGATGTAAATCAAAATTTCTTGAAGACCTGAAAAAAATTTAAAAAAATATCCCTTGTCATAACTAACTAGCCATGTAGTCTACCGGTGATATAGGAATAACTATGATACTGCAGGTTCATACAGGTTGGTCCAGAAAAAAAAACGCCACCGCATACTTGCAACATCCAATAACCTACACTGTTGGTATGAAAGGATAGGAATTCGTTTTTTTAGAAGGAAAATGAGACCAAGAACTCCCGACTCGGTTCAGTAGTTTTGATTCTAGCGCCACTTCTGTGAACCAAAGACGGGGTTATTAGTCTTGATGAATAGCACCAACATGACCACGGAGGTAAACTGTTATGTCCCAGCTGTTACCGTAGGTATTACTGTTGTGGTGACAGTATGGGAAGAGTTGTTGCAGAGTGAAGATGACTCTAGTATAAGAAAAGGAAAACTTCGATTGAAGAAATGCTATGTGGTATTAGTAGGGGAAGCATCCATTGAGGCCCTGAAAAAAAAGAATTTCTGTAAAATCGCTCAACTTCATGTCTTGAAAATTTTGTATGTTATCCAAGCCAGAGAGAATAAGTACAAACGATGGTGATCTGCTGGTGTAACATCTGGAGCCACGGTGCTGTAGTGGTTCGGACTCCGACTAGCGGTCAGAGGGTCCCGGGTTCGAATCCCACTGGGCGCGAGATTTTGGGCAAGTCTCTTTGCCTCACTGGCCTCTCTCCACCCAGGTGTATAAATGGGTACCAGTCGGAAATGCTCAGATTGTAGCGCTGAATAAGCTGGTCATCTGAGTTCTACTGAAAGATTTCAGGATAGAGTGGGGTTAAAGTGTAAAGTCGGATGACACCTCTACAGTTGTTGACATCATACTATAAACCCAAACTTTACCTTTAGCTTTTATCTGCAAATGTTCTCGATTTCCAGTGTTTCCTTCCTTGTATTGGAAACGTAGCGACAAAAGATAGCAAGAGGGACCATGAGTGACTGTTCAATGCTGCGGTTGAGTGAGGGGAAACATTTTCACGCAGGATCGCTGATAGATGTTACACAT
Source organism: Notospermus geniculatus (assembly GCA_002633025.1). NCBI lineage: Eukaryota > Metazoa > Nemertea > Pilidiophora > Heteronemertea > Lineidae > Notospermus > Notospermus geniculatus. Next base: position 466,927 of record NMRB01000213.1, read on the forward strand.
GAGTTCTTCCTTGGCATTGGACGTTAAGTTGTTGAAGAGTGTCTTCTGATTTTGAGTTTCATTTTAGTCATCTGATAAGACAGCCCCAGTTGACTGTTTTTATGGTCCAATGTGATCACTGTGCTTTATATAAACAGAAAATGAGCACAGTCCCAAGAACCACAGCTTAATTACATTATGTAATCAAAAACAAAGAAATTCACCAAACATGTGAAACAGGTACAATTTTCTTAGAGAAGAAGATTGTAAATGACATATTCAGGCAGTGGCAACAATGTCACAAACCCATAGAACCTCGAGTGGCGAGGGTGTCTTGACCTGCACTTCATGATTGTACCCCGTACAGGCTCAATGCATTAAAGTAGTTCCAGGGAGTAAAATCGACAAGTGTCATGGCTGCCTTGTCTCGGAAAATCTGGTGGCATTCATGAAATTCACGTGCGGAGTAGGGGCCTACTCTATATCTGTTGAAAAGATGCTATCAAAAGAGGTGGACTAAGTAGAAAAAACCTCGAACTTTATGATGCGCATGTTGTTTGATCTCCAAAATGTAACAGGGCCGTATTTAGCTTTTTGGTCCTGGGGCGTTGGGGGAGGGGCAGAAGACCATTTTGCCGTTTTTCCCCGAAATCTGCATGAAAATCACATTTTTTGTTGGCTCGGGGGGGGGGGGAGTTCTCCCTTGCCCCCCTCCCCCCGCTAAATACGGCCATGTGCAACATTTCTTGGGAAAATGTTTGGCCTACTAGTCTTTTGTTTCAGCTTGTATTATCAATTCCTTTTGGCTGATAGACCCCGCAGGTGCCTTCATTTTCGTCACATAACTTGTATTTTTATGATATTTTGACATGTTTTATTTACAACGTCTGGCCACTTTCCAAAAATGCACAACGCCAGCTTGCCCTTATAACTAGGCATACGACGTTCATTTCTCCCGAACAGGTTGAAACGTCTGGGGTATGAACTGAACTGAAATTGAATCACAAAAATATAAGCCTTTCAATACAACTGTGCTAACCTCAAATTGACTGTGACCTGACGGTGTCACAATAAATGAAGCCATTGACCATTTGGTTATTCTGTTTAGCTGCCTCATTTATTATGACATGATTGGTGTTCCAAAAATCCGTAACCTTACTAGGCATATTACATCATAACGTTGGCCAACCTCGGGAAAAGTTTTGTCATTCCGAACAGTTACGGGTTGCCAATAACTCTATTCCTGACAGTGTGAATTTAATTGAAGCTATGAAAAGAAGTGCCAATGCACAGTCTGCTGCAAAGAGTGATTGGTAATATCTATCAAACCAGTCGGGCTCCAAGGGAGGGCAAATCACTACGGCCTAACGATTTCCTTCTTATTCTGGCCTGACAATAGATGATATCACTCCAAAAGAGCGCAGCACCTGACGATAACTACAGCGTCACGACGTCCCGTACTCATTCCATGACATCTTGACTTGAGACGACGTCATGATCGCTGAAACAAGTGGAGGTTTTTCGAGTGACGTCACGGCGTTCAGAATGGGGCACACGGGACGTCCTGACGCTGAAGGCCTAGCTAGCTACCGTCAGGTGCTGCGCTCTATTGGAGCGATAGAGTCTATTGTATACCCCGTGGAAATGAGCGTTGGGATTATGCTCCAACAGGGACAAGAAAACGTGCATTATGTGTGCATGGCAAATGATGGGTGTGTCTGATCATGTGTCATAGCAAGAGTACCACCTGGCGGAGGAACCAAACTACGTAAGCTCTTGAGAATGAGCTCGTCCCTCGGTCTCTAAATCAGAACCCTCCTACAGTTTGTAACAAGAAAGTGAATCCGGGTTGAAATTTTACTTGACGACATCGAACCTGGATACACTTTAGGTGTACCCAGGACGACAATAACCCCTTCAGCACAGGGATACATCTCTAATACAATAGTAGCCCGAGTGATATTCCAGCCAGCAGTTCAGGCCCACAACTGTCAGGAATAGGGAACAGCTCTGCTGGATGTATAGATGGTGAACAAGTCGATGCACCATCGCGATTTTCACTTGGCGCTTCATTAAAGATAATGGGTCATATGAATAAAGACTAGCAAATGCTTGTACTTGAACTTTGCAATAGAAATGCAATAAGCAGTGCTGCGCAGATTTGAAGTAAAAGCATTGCTAGTCTTTATTCAATGGCCCATTGTATCACGACTTCATTTTTTACATTCAATGTTTGTAAACATTGATGTCTACATTGTGATATTTTGGACTTTTGGGAAATGCCAACTCACCAAATTGAAACTTTCGGTATCAAAATAATTTCTTGGGGGGCATGCCACCAACAAATTTAATTTAATTACTCATAAGACAAAGAAAAACTTGACACAAACAAATAAAATGTAAATAAACAATGATTTTCGTGGCCCGAGAAAATACCCGTGATACATTATCTTTAACATAATGAGATCAGCTAATGCATCATAGGCTGCTAGACACCACATGCGTCATCGCAAGGTAGTGACATCTTGTGATAATAATCGGATACAAGTATTCGACAACCTTCGCCACTCACGCCTCCTTGGAGGAACAGCGACAGCCGCAACACCGTTTCAACACTGTCATCGCGTCACGGCGAAATTTGTTTCCTCCCCCGAGAAAATAGAGGTAAAAATTTATGCCAAAGTTAACTATCCATATTTCTGTACAAATCCAATATCCAAGCCAATATCGAGCTTTCGAGTAGGGGTTACTTGGGTCGGGCTTTCCCGCCGTCGATTCGTAAATTCTCTTCGGGCACGAACAAAGAAGGTACGCCAGTGACGTCATCAACAACATGGCAGTCAGGTTTGTGTCCCGAATCTTTCCTTTCTTTCCTGTGTGATCCAATTTCATTGTCTTGCGTCGTTCTGCGGCCCTGTTGACACCAATTAAGATAATAATATTGCAGATAGCAATGGTGGTAAATGGAAGGATGGTCCCGAGAATAAGAAGGTAAATAACATAGAACGTTTCGAACCACCTTGCTTGCGGAAAATTACGAATTAGAGCCCCGTCCGGTGCATCTGTTGTTGATAAGACAAAAAATGACTGTAAATGGAGAAGCATTTCCAACAGACAGGTGGTGATGGTGACTTTGATGGCCCTTTTCGCTGTACAGATTGTGGCTGCTTTCATTGGATAGATCACCGCAATAGCTCGATCGATACTCATTTCGGCGAGAAATAACCCTGAAGTGATTGCAAGGCTTTCAGCCCCGTACCAGATAGTGCTGAAGAAAATGGTTGAAGGATATTAATATTTGCCCTTATCTTTCAGATTTGTTACTATGCCAATTTGACCTCAACTTATAAATTTGCTTTCTTTTTTCACCGATGTCTTATAAAATAAATGTGAACCGGTTAATTTCATTCTGTTTATTGACATACTGTGAACGATCCAGAATTATCGGGACCAGACGATAGGCCAATGATAATTCTGATGATGGTAATGAATGTTTTTGCAGAATGTATTTACAGAGTGTTGAAATAAGGGAAGGAGGCATAAAATGTATGTTGACGTTATGTTATTAAAATGAAAAACAAAGTGTAATGTATTGGATAATGTGTGGATGAATTGCAAAATAGCATCATCGTTGGTATGGCATGGTTTGTTGCCTCTGTTGTTAGACTGAAGAGGTACATCACATGGTAGGTGATAACTGTGCCCAAAAGATGACAACACACAAAGCTGTCGATGGTGTTGTCTGCAACAGCAAGTAGCTGGCGTACAAAGTAGAAGTTTGTACGCCAGCTAGTTGCTGCCTTGCATAGGCGTAGGCCTATNAAATACGAATAAAGACATATATATATATATTTAGTGATAGCAACCATCTCCAAAAATACATTAGGTCCTGGAAATGAAGTTGAATTTCGTGTTTCGTCAGGTTTGCGAAACCTCGCTGTTAGCCTATATATCGGGTGTCCCAGAAAAAAACGTCCCACTTTTCAAAGTTCAATATCTCATGAAGTATCAAACCGAATACAATGTAACTGCACCGAAATTAAGGGTGTGATAAGACAAAGAGATGATGTGAATTTCAAATCAATAGCCCTCTTGCGTATGGAATAACATCCGGTACAAAAATGCAAGTCTGAAAGTGCAATATCAGAGATGCAGATTCAACGGCACTACCCTATACCAAAGGGTCGGAACCAGTCAAATTGCCATTCCCGGACAGTTTATAGCACTATCTTTTTAGTCTATGGGAAGATGCATTCAAGGGCACAGCAATTTTGTAATCCTTGGACAGAATAAGTTTCGGAAGCCCAGATCACAGTGAACAAAATAATCATTGTTTCAAGTATTGTGAGCAAGGAGTTAGAACTTCACAGGCACGTTATTTCACTTTGTGACTTGTGATTTTGCACCGGACATCATTCCACACTCAGTGGGGGTATTGACATGAAATTTACGCCATGGCTAAATGTCAACATAATCTCAGTTTCGGTGCAGTTTTGTGATATTCAGTGTGATACATCAGGAGATATAACACTTTAATTCTTTTTTTGGATAGTACCACTGAGTTTGCATCTATGATACTGCAAACCTGGACTTGTATTTTTGTTCCGGACATTATTCCAAACTCAAGAAGGATATTGAAATGAAATTTACAGTACTTCTTTATCTTATGATACGTTTTATTTTGGTGCATTTTGATTGCATTCGGTTCAACACCTCAGGAAATATTGAAGTTTGAAAGGTGGGACGTTTTTTCTGGGACGCCCGATAGACCCCGAATGAAATATGCCGCCTAGCGGCGGGTCCCGGGATCATTGCGTCCAGGGATGTGAACCCGTTACATAGTAAATGTCTGAAGGTTGGCGTTCGTATTTTTTCAGCCTCCTTTTTCTTCTTACATTTACAGGTAGGCCTAAGCCAATCTTTGAAGAAAAACTTACCTTAGAAATACGAAATTTCGGTCCATCCCCTCCCCTAGACCATGAGCAACAAGCAACTTCCACAGAACTTCACAGAAGAAAAGAACACCTGTATCGACGAAAACCAGCCCAGCCATGTAGATGCATGTGCTGATTTGACGGTTATCCTTGTTAAGTGTAATCAGTAGTGACATCATATTGCCTGGTATGCCGAACACGATGCCCATAACTGTCCACCACTTATACAGCATTTCGGTTACATACATCAAAAGTTTGACGTGTGGTGTCAGTTCTATGTCCCTCTCCGTTACGAAGTTGAGATCTATCGTTGCGTTGTACGCCAACATGTTTCCTGGTAAGAAAGCGCACTCTTACATGTAGCTACTGAAGTACAGAAGGACCGGTACTGTAGGCCAATTTAATCTGCATCAGAAATACTAACTTGCTGAGTACTTTTGGAAGTCGTGAGCGAATCGCTTGTCAAGTTAACGAGGTGAGCAGCAGTCGCGGTAGAGACGGATCCTTATTATCACAACACGTGTGATACACATCATGTCTGTTCAACTTTGAGTTTGGTGTGATTGAACAGAAAGTGTCCAACAGCCAGCAGACGATAGTTGTTTTGGCATATAATCCCGTTTTGAAAGTCAACCAGTAATGAATGCATCTGGTAAGCTCTCGCTTCTGCTTCACTCATTACCGTATCTTCAACTTCTTCTTGTTGGTGCGGTAGCTGATTGTGAAGTACGGAAATTACCCTGAGCAGCATTTGATGCACCAATTATTTCCAGCCAAATGTAATGTGAGACATTATGAGCGGTAATTGCTGCTTGATATGCTTAGTTCGCAACAATTGCGTTATATACCGATCTGACGTACATAACATCTGCGGTTATACAGACCACTGGTTCAGCATCAAGAGGGATAAGGAATTGTATCGGGTGTCTATAAAACTAAGACCCTAAAACCTAAGACTCTATGAAACTAAGACTCAACTATAAAACTAAGACCCATTGTACTATAAAACTGAGACCCCTACACAGAAAAAAAGAAATCAACTCGAGTGGGGTCTCAAAGTCTCACAATGGGAACAAAATGGTTCGAAATACCTTTTGTCTCAAAATGAAACGGAAAATATTTTGGGCCGAGAGACTGACATCTCGTTCCGAGAGAAAATATATCGGCTTGAGATACTGACAGTCTCGATCTGAGAGAAAATATTTTGGGCCGAGGTCCTGACAGTCTCATTCTGAGATCACTGAACTCAGATTGAGATGTCATTGTCTCGGGCCGAAATATTTTCTGTTTCATTTTGAGTCAAAAAGTATTTCGAACCATTTTGTCCCTATACAGGGTGTATCAGAAAAAAATAGACTCTCGAAAAAATCATCATAAAATAAACACAGGGGGGAGTTTTGAATAACTGGCTATATCCCTTTGTGGAGGACATGATTCTGCATCGAATGATACCAGTATCGTTGTTTACACTTCACGTTTCAATGAGCAGCGACGGTTTGAAGTTTGAAAAATTGAAGTCCTTTGCGCACGGAAATGTGAAGGTTAAAATTGGATCCGTCGAAGTGAATGAAAAGTTTAGACAGAGTTTTACTAACGTGCCGAAGCGTTTTTGAAATAATTAATCCTTTCACCCACTAAAACCCCGAAACGAAAAGTCTCATTTTTGAGTGTATCCTCACCAACTGGTAAACACACTTGAATGAACCGATCATGACCTTAAACTGTCTGGTCAATTTCATATTTTCTTCAATTTGTTAGTGATCCGCCGTTAAAGGTTCGCAATTCAAGTGTAAACATGCATGAATCAAGTGAAAACGCGCATTATCAACATGTGTACACCACTGAGTATATGTATAAACGCACGATTAGGTTTTAGCTAGAGACTCGTAACACGCCCATATACCATACGCAGTGAACTGAAGCGTACCCTCCACGTGACGTCCGCGGAAGGTATGCGGAGAAAGGTAGGTCAGTTGTGCAACGTACGGTAGGGTTAGGGTCAAGATTACGGGACTCCCCATTATGCAGACCACACATGTAGGCCTCACCCTAATTAGGGTCATAAGTGGACCTTATCTGTCATATTCACGTTTGACGGTGCAAGCTCATGTGCTTGACGGAGGGCATGAGAGTGAGGATATTCCACCAGTCATTTTTTCGCCAGTCACCAGTCATTTTTCTGCGAGTCATTTGAAAAATTATAATAATCTGCTTTAAACATACCAGTTTTGTGGACTGAAGTCAGGATGAGTATGTTTTATCTCTTTGAAGATGATGTAATGTATTAGGGGTGGATTTTAGCATTCCAGTGAGTTTAAGTTAAAACCGAAAGGAATTTCTGTGTTGAGGATTTGTATCTGGATCTTAAGGAATATATCACTTCTGCACTTGTGAAATTTGAAATCTTCATTTTTCTCAGATTTCAGGGCTTTCAATTTCCAGGTAGAACTACCGTTAAACGGTAGCGCCCAAATTAGCTGCGCCCAAAATAGCCCAAACAATGTGCCCAAAATAGCATAAAAATAAACAAGCTGAGATCAGCATTCAAAGCAAACCACAGGTATATTTGAGTTACGTGATGGCTACAGAGTGAACCGGTAAGCAAACGTGATAGAATTATCTCCGTAATCAGCTACTCCAGTGATGCGTAATATCCAATTCCTCGGGGAAATCCACCTGTGCATGCCGCGACCTTGGTCGCCACGCTTCGACGGGAGTTTTGAAAGGTGAATTTTGCCGTCAGCCAGCACTCATTCCATGCACACAATGTCCCACCGGGGCAGGCCACGAAGCGCTGGTTTGTCTCACAACAAGAAAAGTTCAACATACGAATCAGAGAGGAAACGTAGAAGTCAATCAAGTCATCACATTGAGTCTTTTTTCACCAAAAAACGAAACAGTACCGGTAAGTGTCCCATGTGCAGCAGCTCATTATGCACATGGGGGGGGGGGGGGAGTTCTCCCTTGCCCCCCTCCCCCCGCTAAATACGGCCATGTGCAACATTTCTTGGGAAAATGTTTGGCCTACTAGTCTTTTGTTTCAGCTTGTATTATCAATTCCTTTTGGCTGATAGACCCCGCAGGTGCCTTCATTTTCGTCACATAACTTGTATTTTTATGATATTTTGACATGTTTTATTTACAACGTCTGGCCACTTTCCAAAAATGCACAACGCCAGCTTGCCCTTAAAACTAGGCATACGACGTTCATTTCTCCCGAACAGGTTGAAACGTCTGGGGTATGAACTGAACTGAAATTGAATCACAAAAATATAAGCCTTTCAATACAACTGTGCTAACCTCAAATTGACTGTGACCTGACGGTGTCACAATAAATGAAGCCATTGACCATTTGGTTATTCTGTTTAGGCATATTACATCATAACGTTGGCCAACCTCGGGAAAAGTTTTGTCATTCCGAACAGTTACGGGTTGCCAATAACTCTATTCCTGACAGTGTGAATTTAATTGAAGCTATGAAAAGAAGTGCCAATGCACAGTCTGCTGCAAAGGGTGATTGGTAATATCTATCAAACCAGTCGGGCTCCAAGGGAGGGCAAATCACTACGGCCTAACGATTTCCTTCTTATTCTGGCCTGACAATAGATGATATCACTCCAAAAGAGCGCAGCACCTGACGATAACTACAGCGTCACGACGTCCCGTACTCATTCCATGACATCTTGACTTGAGACGACGTCATGATCGCTGAAACAAGTGGAGGTTTTTCGAGTGACGTCACGGCGTTCAGAATGGGGCACACGGGACGTCCTGA
>NMRB01000213.1:478538-519268 GCA_002633025.1 Notospermus geniculatus
CTCTTCATTTAATTAATATAAAATCATGAGGAAATTGCAGTCTAAGAACCAGCTTTGCTGACCTATTATCCTTCAGTTGTTTCACCACCTCATTTCTTACCTCTTTAGGAATAATGGCATTTTCTTCTAATGCTAATTTCATAGCCTTTTCGTCTTTGTTGAAGAAAAGTACCAACAGTCTAATGTTTTCCCGATAATCCTTAACAATTGAATTGTATTTTTGAATCAGCACCCAAGTTGTAATTTGATAATGTCTACCAGAGAAGGCCAGGCCACACAGCTCTGATGCTTTCCTCTTGCTGTCCTGTAAGTTGGCACAGTCATCTATGATGAAAAGTGTGTTTGATCCTTTGAAAATTTGTATACATAACCATAAAACTGAATTCAGAGATTCTTTTACCAGTGAGGGGTCAAAGATGATAAAATTTCTGTCCTGGAAGATCCACCTTCTATTGTATGTCTTGTTGAAATAGAAAGTGGGACACATCAACACTATGTTTTCAAAATGACCTCTATAGGCTGACTCAAGGAGGTCAAGGACGAAATGTGTCTTTCCACAGTTAGTGACCCCTGAGATGATGGCATTGTATGCTTCATAGATGAAGAAATCGCTCAGATTAGAATTCATTTACTAAGTGTATTTTCACTCATAACAGATAGATGGAGACAACATCGACCACCCTACACATACACATACAGATTAGAATTCATTTACTAAGTGTATTTTCACTCATAACAGATAGATGGAGACAACATCGACCACCCTACACATACACATTGAATTGAACAGATCTCCCATTAGTTGCCATGGCGACCTAGCTGATAGCCATTTCAGTATCACATCCAGTCTTCTGCCATAGTAGGATTTGCCATTAAGGCACGTTCAATATTCTTGCTGACTTTCATAGCCACTGTTATTGGAATGCTTAATTCCTGCAGACGCTGGTATTTCCAAAACACAGTTGCTAGGTCCCGGATCTTGTATGCCCAGCTCACGCTCATTTTACAATTCCCTTTGACAAAGGTGTTGAAGGAGTCCTCCTCCGACAGCTGGAACAATCTTTCTAACCACATCCCTAGCAACACCGTGTCCTTGATGACCGCTCTCTGCTTAAACGCGACGAATTTTTCACCACTGCAGATAATCTGCTTAATCACCTGAACATCAGTCTCGTTTGGCCTATAAGCCTCAACATTCCCGTGTTCCGCATCATCTCTTACGTACTTTTTAAGCTCATCCAACAGGCCTACGCCGCGTGCCTTGTATAGGATGGCGAACGGGGCCTTCCCGGTAGAGTTAGTTTTACTAGCGCCCCCACGAATGTCAATTTTGAATACGCCTGGGTCTTTCGGCAGTTTTTTAAAGTTATTTTGTTGGTATCGAACTGCCTCCAGTTCGCCTTGAGTGACATATATCTTTTTTAATTCATAATAATACCTGGCACAAGCCCCGTGATACGTATTACGCTCTTGAATGGCTTCCGTGAAATCATCTGCGTAATCCATCGGCAACGGCTGCATATCATCTTCAGCCTCAGACAGATGCAGCTGGTAATCCAACACAGTGGGCAAATCCGGCGAAGAAGCCGAGGGAGAAGCCATCACCTGTAGATAAAGATCAAAGTGGAAAGGTTAATTTTCTCTTGCAGGAGAAAGTTGACCCCGAGTGAATCAACTGACATTGTCGATTCTTGGGACACCTGGAAATATAAAACAGGAACTGTGTTAGAAATCTTCAATCATAGGCTATCAACAATCCAATCCAAAGGAGTAAAGAAACGCCACATACCTTCCTAAGACTGTAAAATATTTCACACCACTCTGTATCGCCTGAAAATACAAACCATGAAATAGGTCAGCCTACAGATCTGTATAGGGTGTCCTACTTTCACAGTGACGTCACACTAGTGAGATATTTACCGCCAGCAGAGCTGACCTTAAGATGCCAATCCAACCTAAAATAAATGTTGAAAAATGCTGCCTGCCTGTTCTAAGTATCTTACTATAGGCCCCTTCTTTCTTTGAAATCCTGAATCCATAGATCGGGCGTGGCAGTGGAATTTTCCAGACACAAGATGGCGGATGGCTGTCTGGCTGCTGTCTCAAAAATATAAAACCGCCCATCACACAAAACACACCAATTTCAAAGAAAATGACACTTACCTTATTGCCTCCTTGTCAGTGTATCCAGTAAAAGGGTGGTGTAGGGGATTGAAAGGGCTACTAAATTGCCAGTTTTGCTTAAATTTAACTCCACAATACAACGCACGTCTTCACACCGCTAACCATTATCCATTTGTTGCTAGGGGCAGCAGTCAAAACAAAACTCAGGCCCCGGGACACACACGCTATGCTGCAGTATATGTTGCCATGACAACTGATGGTCATTTGACATTTCAATCGTGGAAAGCATTAAAGCCGACCTGTTTAGATTTCACATTTCACTGTAACATTTATTACAAAGTAATAGGGAATTGAGGGGATGTGCGCGGCATAATGGCTGAAACCAATCAAAAGTGGTCGAATTTGTCGAACTGGTTTAAACCGGTTATACCTCCAAACCTCCGATCTGGATCCTTTCAATTCCCTATTACTGATGTCTGTGAGGAGGGTTACCTGGCACCCACTAGAAACCCGGTTCATCTTCGTGAAGACAAATTTTCATCAGTCATCAACCTATCCTCTTCCTTCAAACCTACCTCACTCCAACTGGAAAGTCCTTTCTAAAGGGGCCAATTTCTGCCCTGTCCCAAAACAGGTTGATGAGGCACATTTGGACATGGCGGCTTGGAAACGCCGGGTCAGGCTGGCTGAATACTTTTCTAAGAAGTCTGACACAGAACAAGAGTATGTCCCGGACCCCTTCAAACCTAAATCGACCTGGAACCCACCTGCACACCGCTGCCAGTATACAGAGGACTTCCTCAGGGCTGTCGAGACGGAATTTTTCAAGGACCTGGAAGCAGGGAAGAAGGTCCATAATAACCTCCCCTCAGCTGAACGCCAAGCCCTCAGGGAGCTCTCTGACAACCATAACATTATCATCAAGGAAGCAGACAAAGGCTCGGGAGTGGTTATCATGGATACTTACAGATATATCAATAAGGGCCTCAGGCAACTCAGTGATGTAGCTACCTATAGGCCCCTTGATTCTGACCCCTCAGCAGAGTTTGAAGGCCAACTCACCCAGCTGGCAGACCAGGCCCACAAAAATGGCACCCTCTCTGATACCATGGCAGCATACGCGGTTCCTAAAAATCATAAACTTGCTAGGTTCTATCTTCTCCCAAAGGTCCATAAACCCGGGGTCCCAGGTCGTCCTGTAGTGTCTTGTTCAGGCTCTTTGACGGAGAAAGTCTCCGAGATTGTGGGCCATTTCCTTAAGCCCTACCTCCCTTCAGTCACTTCATATCTTAAGGACACCAAGGATTTTCTTAGCAAGGTGCGTGACTTAGGTACGTTACCACAAGGGGCACTCCTTGTTACCCTGGATGTCGTCAGCTTGTATCCTAGTATCCCACATGAAGATGGCTTGAATGCCCTCTCGGCCTTCTTGACTAAACAGGGCCTACCAGAGGGCGTGATCAAGGACATATGTACGCTGGCCCATTTTGTCCTATCTAAGAATGCCTTTGAATTCCACTCAAGGTTTTTCTTACAGGTCTCAGGAACTGCGATAGGCACTAAAATGGCCCCCTTGTACGCTATCATTTTCATGCACATGCTCGAGTCACAGGCCCTAGCTACTTCCCCCTTCAAACCCTACAACTGGCTCAGGTTCATAGATGATGTTTTCTCTGTGTGGACCTATGGACGTAAAAAACTGGAGGATTTCGTTGACAGGCTCAATGAGTTCCACCCCACCATCAGGTTCACTTGGGATGCATCTCCTTCCTCCCAGAACTTTTTGGATGTGACTGTCAAACTCTGCGACTCAAGGATTGTGACTGACCTCTATGTAAAACCCACGGACACTCACCAATACCTCCACCCAGCTTCCTGTCACCGTGGCCATATCAAACGCTCCATCCCTTTTTCCCAAGCCCTCCACATCCTGTCCATATGCTCAGAACGGCCTGCGGCTCTGAAACACCTTCATGACGGCCAGGGGGCCCACTCTCCCACTACGACGGAAACCAATACCCAGGATGGGAGTAGAGACAGAGCTGAATGCTTGAAATCTTGTTTTATTTTTGAGTGACCCAGGACTGAGCCTTTGAAAATGATTGAGTGACAACTCATAATTGGCGGGTCTGTCGTGCCTCAATTATCCCCAAGTGCTATGCATTAATCTCCAATGCCTGTGTTATCGTTATTCACATGCAAATAAATATATACGTAAATACATGTGTTAAGTGTGCTTCCATATATTGCGCTCATGTCCTCAATTTCTCCAGCTACAGTCAGCTTTTCTGGACTGATTCTAGCTTGAGTTTTGATCTGACATCTGGCAAATTTTCTCATGATATAAAATGGAATTGCCTTCTTTTTTTCCTCCTTTTGATTCATGATAATTATGTTCATTTCTGTTGGTTGAACCGACCTGTTGCTTATTATACCACTGTTAGATGACGATTTCCCTTTTCGTTTGGGATCCTGTATTTCTTTATTTGTACTATATGCACCTGCACTTACTGCTCCATTCTTCATGTAAACATTCTTTTAGTTTAGTCGGAGTTGTCTGCTTCACTTCTCTTGTGCTTGCCCTTCATGTTCTTTTTTTGACTAACTCAGTCGGGTACGGGTAGTGACATAGCGAGCTATAGGGCAAGCATTGGTCTCTTTTATCTAGCTGCGTATAATAATATTGTCTGTAGAAAAGCTGGTTGTACTACTTGGGTGTCATTTTTGAGATCGTTGGTACTAAGTGTATTCTTCTCAAACGTAACCTTGGTTTGTTATATTTACTTCTGTTTGATCCGCGCTGGTGATGTCCATATTAATCCTGGACCTTTTGATGAAGTAGACTATCGACCTCTATCATACTGTTGTTTGAATTGCAGAAGTGTATTGAGTTCACCTGGTAAATACTCGGCATTACAGTTATTAGCCACTGAACATTATGATTGTATAGCTTTGACCGAAACATGGCTGAATGAAAATACGGATGATTCATCTCTTCAGTTGGACGGGTGTCAGTTGTATAGAAAAGATCGTGGTGCCAGAGGTGGTGGCGTTATGTAGTTATTTACGTGAAAGATCATTTAGCTGTTTCATATTTATATGTTTTCGATTGTCCTTTAACTGAATCAATATGGCTTAAAATTCGCACAAGATTAGGTAATGTTATATTTGGTGCATGTTACTGTCCTCAACTTATCTCCGACAATGCGGACAATGCCGACGGTTCATCGAGTATTTAGATTTTGTCTTTGATGAAATTTTACATCTTAATTCGAAGTGTACTGTACTTGTTGGTGACTTCAATGCAAAAGATACCCGCTGGGGCTTTACTACCTGCAGTAACGCGCTTGGTCGTCGCTTGTACGACTTTATTGTAAAACGGGGACTTTCACAGCTGATTAGAGAACCAACTCGTATAACTAGGGACTGTGAGTCAATGCTCGACCTTATTATTACGGATTCACCTCAACTTGCTGTAGACTCTGGAGTATTAGCTCCTCTCCATGAATTTTGTGATCACTGTATCATATTTGGCAGTTTCCAACACCCGAGTAGACCCAAAACATCATTTGTTAAGAGTTACTACGACACTAGAAATGTGGACTGGGCTGTCCTAAATGCAAGCCTAACTAATGCTCCTTGGGATGAGTGTTTCACCGAGGAAAGCGATCCTAATACCAATATTAATCGGTGGTTTCAATTGTTTTTTAGACTTATCAAATTACATATTCCTGTTAAAAAAGATTACTGTTAGAGCTCGAGACAAACCGTGGATCACTCCGTATCTGAGGCATTGTGCCAACGTTCGTCACCGTCTTTTCAGAAAAGCNTGGCTTTCTGACGAGTGTGTCAGTTGAGAAAGAATGCAGGAAAAGGTTTTTCGCAAGGAGGTGCATGAAAAACCAAATTATTACATACATTTGGACCGTCCGAACATTGAAGTGGGGGCTCGAGATACGTTATAAGTAATATCCCCTTTATTGGAAAAAAAATATATCAAAAACATTTCCTATGATATTGGAAAATGCATTCTTTGTGCATTACAGCCAAATAGATTATACAGGAATTCAGTCAGGGGTTTGAGAGAAATGGACTTGAAAATATATTAAAAAAACCTCTATCAGATTAAAATGTTGGAAGTCAGGTCACTTGCATTTGACGAATGTGCCCATATCAAATCAGAAACAATGCACTGTACACTTCATTAGCCGAATTCTAGGGGAAAACCTAGACAAAGTTTTGTTTCTTTTCATGGACTGTTTGTTTTTCTGGAAGGGCTGAGTTTGAGGACATCGATTTTGGGGGTGTTCATTAGTGGAAACTTTGGCGACACCGTAGAACGGCGTCATTTTAGGGGAACCTGAAGGCCTGAGTGATCAATTTCAGATGGAATAACATAATAGAAAATGTATCACAATGTAGCACATAAGCTTGTATGATCCTGTGATTAAGGAAAATCCAACTATCAATTTCCTAACTTCCACATTCCATTGGGTCAGAGTTAGATGTTGCAATCACACAAGTTAATGCTCAATACACATGGTATACATGAACAGCCTATGTTCAGACACACATCTTATTAAAAAACACAACAAAGACCCAATTAACCTTTGCCAGTCAAACCCCCATGACCAGATTTAATTCCTTGTATATAATTATCTAAATATAGCCAAATCAGCCAGCACTGGCACACTTCCTAATTGATATTATGTAATGTCACCAGATCTGTTGTGACTGACAAGGACTGACCTTTTCTAAGCTCCTCCTCCAAGTAATGTCAGATGGTGGGCTTTTCCATAAGGTGTGGAGGCCATTCAAATCAAGAGACACAAACCTGGACTCAATAGATACTGGAGTGTACATCCCTCCAGCATATGACCGCCTGATCATGTAATCACTCTGTGCACTTAGCTCCTTGTCAACATGACTCTGCATACCAGACCCAATTGTTTTACTGCACAATAGTATCATTATTCACTGTATTTCTGTAAAAACACTGCAATGTAGACATGCAAGAAACCTCACTGAGAATCAGTTGTACACTTGACAACGACCAGTGAACACTGGTAGAAACGCCGTGTTAAATAAATCTAGAAAGAGTACAAAAATGCGCAACCTTTCTAAAAATGCCATTAAGCAGTTTATTGAAGCACACCGATAAAACATTTGAAATCAACACAACGTCAGCGGATAACACTTCGTTTGGTAAAAAATACAGTTATACGCCAATGATGAATGTCCAAATGAAATAAGTAGTTGCTTCTGTTCTCTCAACCAATCGCTGGCTCCGTAAAGCGGTGGTCCACTGTTGCGATTTTGGCTTGAGACGGGGTTGCGATCACCTTATAAGGACTTCCGATTGCCATATAAGGTGATCGGAAGGGATCGCAACCCCGTCTCAAGCCAAAATCGCAACAGTGGATCACCCGCTTAAAGGAATCAAACCAAGCTGCCTCGGTCGTTTCAGAGTCTAGATTACATTCATTCACTGATTATGCTAACAAATTAGGCATCGATGCACCAAGAAAATAATCCTCTTCCTGAGCTAGAGGCGCTGTACTAGTATTCTGCTTCAGGTGATTCGTGGAGGGGTCGGATGTTGCCGCAGGCTGGTGCTGTGCATCTCCATTTTCTAACTGCGACGACTTTAAAATGTCGGATAATGAGCGATGAATTTGTTCACCAGCCCTGAAAAAGACGAGAGACGCAGACATTATTGAGAAGATGCTCATCGTCATTGAAATGCACAGTAAGTATGCGCTTTAAATGTGTCAGTAAAATGCGGTCAAGAACGATTTCAGCCGCATATCATTAGAATTTCGGTGGTGCAGCGTCCGTCATCGTCGTCGTCCATCAGCAGGGCGCAGTTCGTAACCACTGGGGCTATTGACCTGAAACTTTGTACACGTATGTACCGGGTTATCTCTGGAAGTATTGCAACTCTAGAATTTCGGGCTGCAGCTCTGGAATTGCAACTGTGGAAGTCGGTCTTAATTGAAACACGAGGCGGCGCTGATGATCATGACAGTTTCTTTGGAAGTGTCAAGCCAGCAAAGTGCGGCTCCACATGACACTTTTCTGTCGAAAGTTCGCTGTCAGATAGTAACTGTTCAATGACTATCCCGTAAAAGTTGTTCAGCTAGTGACTGTATGACAGCAATAGATAACTGTCCGAAAGATTGTGGGATAGTCAATCTCTGTCGTGTGGAAGTGACCCCGATAGATTTTGCAAGCTACAATGTAGTTATAAAAGTGTCAGACAGTCCTTTCATTGAATATCACCAGTCCTGCTCTCTTCGGGATAGAACTGTCGTACAGATCAGTGCAGGCTGAACACGAGAAATGGCAGACGAATATTGTTACAATGTATTTGAAGTTGGGGAGGGGTTGGTTCAAACCTAGCATTGGCATTGGCAATACTAGAAATTGGCTTTACAGCCAATTTGAAGACCGCCACTGGACACAAGCAGAGGTTTCGACAGTCAGTTAATGAGAGGTATTGTTCTGGATGGTTGAGATGAGCAATGTCAGAATGTTGGCATTATGTTGGCAGTGGCATCCATGTATGGTACTTGCTGGCTCTGGGCTGGTTTCTTGAAAAATCCTAAGTTGGGGAAAATAATCCTAAGTAAAGATTTTGTTGAAAAACCAGGCCCTGGTGTGGAACCAGACTGTCAGGACTTTGCACCTAGTAGTTCCGGTGGACATGGAATCTTGAGCGTGAGTTGGACATCAAGAACTTTTAACATACATTTAACATAGGCGTACAGAAGACGTGCATTGATTTGAAACGAAAAAATGGCATGTTTTATTTTTGTCATTATCAAATTGTACAAAATACAGATCATCTAAATGTTCATGTTGTGACATAACCCTCACTGCTCCCGATTCCATCATGATTGTTGTCGACTGCGGACATCTCTTGTAGCCAACAACAACCAAGTCCTATGGCAGTAGGTAGGCCTAGTAAGATGGATCTTTTGGGTGCATTCTCTTTTGAAAACTTCGGCTATTTTCATCTTCATGCTGAAAAGAGAAAAGGAAGATGTGCATGTCTTGGCAGTAGGCCTATCTACCATGTCTACATGTATGTAGGCCCCTATCGGTAATTTTTAGCTTGGCCTAGTGACTTGGTTTGACACGGGAAAAAGAGTCAGCAGTACAGCAGGCATGCAGGCCTAGGCCTACCGGTACAACGAATGACTGTTAGTAGCATATGCAAAGCAGTCCACTGCACATAAGCTACATTATCATGTGCACACACAGCCAAGTAGACACTACACTACGCCTAGGCCTACACTGTAGCCTACAGACACTCTTCTTCCTTGCACACTTCACTTTGGTCACAGTGACAATCTTCTCAGGCCGTACACGATCAATGTCCAATGATGATGCAGAGTATGTTGACCATCGCCAACGAATGTGCAATATGATACGATTAACGCATGCCAGGGGCTGTGAAATGTAGGCGTAGGCCTAGGCCTGAGCTGTCTGATTCAGTGACCATGCATGCATGGTGACAGAGCGGCTGGTGTGCATCTGACATGTCGATGTCTGACCTACGGCAGAACACCAAAAATCTAACAGAAATATAGAAATAAACATCACTTCCTATGGTTGAAATTGACGCCAAAGAAGTTAACTTCCAAATTAAACAGTATTAAACAGAATTTACCTTCGCAGATGTCGCTATTTTGATGATTTCGAGAGCGTAGACATGGTAGAGGAGACAGGAAAGCCATCAACGGACAGTAGCGCCGCATGAGTGAAGCGGCAGATGTAGGAACCAGCATTTGCCCAATGCGCATGCTCCGTTCTCTGCACGTGGATGAAATGCTACAGGGTTATTTTTAGATCTGACTCATGCTTCTAAATCGGTCACACGGGGAATCCCCTTGGCTTGCGCTGTTTAACAACCGTTGAAAATTCATCAAAATTCATACTTTAACGTTTTGGATGAAGCCAGGAAACGAACTCGACCTATCTTTTGTACATATGTACACACCCAGAAAGTTTTCTGGCGATACATGGCTTAATTCTCGAGTTATTCCCCTGAAACCACCAGATTGGATGGAGAGATCCAGAGAGAGAGAGATTCAGAGATCCAGAGAATTCCAGTAAAACCAAGGAAGACCGCCACACTGTGGGTGTGTGGCGGTCTTAAAAATGTAGTGGGAAATGATGTTCAGAACTTTATAAATAAATCAGTGACTGACTTTGGAGAAATTATTCATCTAAGGAGACAGGTTGAAGAAAGAGGATGCGTGGAAACGCCTGGCGAATGATTGTAAAGGAGATAAAGGGCAGGAGGGATACGTGGTATATGCACCGTACTGTTCCCTTCCAAGGAACCATTCGTATAACCCAAAGCGTGTGCTTCCTCCTTTGCCTCCGCTCTCGCAATTTCAGGTAAACTACAACCGCCACGGCGGCTTGTTTCCTTCTTGTAGGCAACATGTTGAATGAAGACAGCTATCACGTGGAAGGTAAAGACGGCTGTCAGACAGAATGATTTGACAATCCCACCGTACGTGGATGGGCCTTACGACAGTTGCTTTCGATAGAAATTATCTGACTGGGTTCCAGAGCTCGCAGACAGTGACTATAGGCAATTTTCTCGATCTTGTGGAAGGGCTATGGAGAGTTTTCTATCGACAGTTTTTCAATTACTGTCGACAATGCGCTACACATGTGACATCTTTTAGAGACCTGTGTAACTACGTGTAGTCACTTCCATAGTTGCAATTCCAGAGTTGCAACAGCACTTCCACAGTTGCAATAATTCCAGAGTTGCACCGTAACACACCTAGACCCGTAGGTTAGATGACCTATGACGCCAGGTTTCGGTGCGATTCGATTCTTGGCTTGGCCACCAGGTGGCCAAAACCAAAAACACAAAAAGTGCAAAACTCCAGAACTAATGATGGATCATCTCCAAATTTTTATCATAGGTATATCTAATAAGAATACATAACATACATAACGGGTTTTGATTTGACCTTCTTTTCAAGGTCGCAGATGCCAAAGTTCAGAATTTTGCGATTTGGTGGCACGTTTCGTAACCCTTGGGGCTATTGACCTGAAACTTGATACGTATATACCGCTAGGTCAGATGACCTATGACACCAGGGTGTCTAGAAAGCAAAGACCTAAGACCTCTAGAAACGTAAGACCTCGGTTACTAGAAACATAAGATCCAACTAAAAACATAAGACTCTGGGGCCATATTCATAAAACCTTGTCAGCTTAGTTGGCTGCTAGTTGTGTACATTGGCCTGTACAAACTGGCCACTTTATCAAGTAACTAGGCCTAGCAAGGTTTTATGAATATGGCCCCTGGATACTAGAAACATAAGATCCAACTAGAAACATAAGACCCAGTATATTAAAACTATAAGATCCAACAAGAAACATAAGACCCCGGATACTAGAAACATAAGATCCAACTAGAAACATAAGACCCCGTATATTATAACTATAAGATCCAACAAGAAACATAAGACCCCGGATACTAGAAACATAAGATCCAACTAGAAACATAAGACCCCGTATATTATATACATAAGACCCCGGATACTAGAAACATAAGACCCAACTAGAAACATAAGATCCCAGATACTAGAAACATAAGACCCAACTCAAAACATAACACCCTGGATACTAGGAACAGAAGACCCTACTAGAAACATAAGACCCCGCATACTAGAAACATAAAGGCCGGTTCAGCCGGGGCGACTTTCTGCTTTCAAACTCAAGCAACCTGGTTGAAAGACCCTGAATTTGATACCTGCAACCTCAGGTTGCCATGTGTGAACACATCCAGCCACCTGTTTCAACTTCACTCTGGCAACGTCTTTCAACCAGCGAAACATAAGGTCCCTGGTTGAAAGATGTTGAAAGAGCATCTGCCCAATCAGAAGAGTGATTCACACCATGTGATGTATTTCGTCACATGACTATCCACTGGGGCAACCTTCTGCAGCAGTTCTTCAAATGTGATTGCATTCATATGTACAAAATTCTTGTATGCTGAGATGTCTTCCATTGCCAGCTCTCTCAAGAGGTGTGATACGCTCCTAGTTGAGTTCTTCTACCAATCCACTCTTTCCTCCACATCCTCCTCTTCTTCCTGTTCAGTTGCTGCCGCTTCTTAACTAATACGACTACAATAGCAGCAGCAAAACACTCTTCCTCCATCCCCATCACTTTATTTCGAATTTTGCCTCAAAAATTAAGCGGCATGAAGAAAACGCGGAATTCCACGGAATTCCGCTAGAGAATTTGGTGGTCTGCAGATTATAACTTTGGACCATCACAGCCTGGCAAGCCTGGGAATGATGTAACAGAAAGCCCATTCTGTCGCATCAGTAAAGCAAACGCATTTCTTTGATGCGGTACAATGGGTTTAGAAGGTTCATTTCGTGACTCAAAATAAAATAGATTGACTTCTGGTTATTCAGCGGGCTCTCTTTTGACCAATAGTACCTCAAGCCCTGCAGTTTATTCAGTACTATCAACTGGTGTGAAACTTGCCACGTGATCTCGCCCCCCCCCCCCATATCTCTTACCATATGGGCACTAGCCTAGACAAGAGGTTGCAAGATGGTTGGGCCGCAGAAACAATGCTTGCCATATGCGCGCTAGAGCCACAAAGTTAAAAATGTCCAACTGCTTTGCTTGGCCTTGTTATTTCATTATTATTATATATCTACTGCGTTCTTTCAGGGCATGAAATAATAACTGGTTAAGTTAATTAGGAATTTATTAGATTCAAACAAAAAGTACATAACAAAAGATAAATTGTCCAGGGCTGAAGCGGGCATTAGTAGCCCTGGATTAAAATATAATAACTGGTTTCTCAGGTGAAAGACATAGCTTCCTACCGGACTCGAACCCACGGACCCTCGCATAAGGCATCAATCGCCAGTGTATAGTTTATTCCATTAAAACCTATAATTACAGTTACGGATTTCTTGGCGGATTTCCGTGGAATTCCGCGTTTTCTCCATGCAGAAATTAAGCCTTTCCCGCCAAAATATATTAGCAAATTCCTTCAAACTCTTTCAACCTGTCAACCTGTGAGGCTTGAAGCTGTTGAAAAGTTTAATTATGGTTTCCGATCTCAAGATCTTGCCAAGGGCGATAAACATAGGGAAGGAACTTGTTACTAGTGCTCTACCTAGCCTCGGAGACAAGTTATTCAAGAAACAAAAGTGTGACAGACAAAATCTCAACTTTGGATATATCAATTTCATCATTAACCAGGTATCGGGGATATCTCAAGATCGGAAACAATATTGTGTTTGGTCATGGTGTCTGTCTGTGTGAATGTCTGTCTGTGCACCTGTCTGTCTGTCTGTTCAGTCTGTCAAACCTATAACTTTGTTCCTGCAAGAGCTACAGACATGGAAATGTGACCTACCCTAGGTAACATGACCTGAGCTACAAGATGGAATGAAAATTTCAGGTCCCCGATACCTGGTTAATGGTGAAATTGATATATCCAAAGTTGAGATTTTGTCTGTCACACTTTTGTTTCTTGAATAACTTGTCTCCGAGGCTAGGTAGAGCACTAGTAACAAATTCCTTCCCTACGTTTATCGCCCTTGGCAAGATACTGCCATCAACAAATTTATTCTCCAGGGTCAGCATCATAATCCAAAGAGAGAAGAAGCACAAAAGTCAACACAACGTATAACAAGAAAAGGACATCGGAGCGATGTCTATGGTTTCCGATGATAAGTTTACTACTGTAGAGCTAGTTATCTGTGACCTTGAGCTCTGACNATTTTGTTACTGCTCACCAGTTTACCATTAAAGGGGATTATTTCGACGTATGCGTTTCTTGACTTTGATAATTCGGCAGACCTGAGGCAACAGTAATGCTTCATGACTATGATGGCGTCATCACCCGGTTGTGGTTCAAGCGGCGTAAACGTTTTCCTCACTATCTTCCCGTATAATCCTCCTGTACGTGTGACAAAGTGCGATATTCCGGTCACCAGCACAAAGTACGTTGTCTTGGATGACCTTCCGTTAGCTTCCCATGCTCCACACTCCACAGTTGTCCGTAAAAATTGATCGTTCTGCGTTCTGCGTTTTCCGAATCGTCCATTACGAAGCAGACGTTTTCCTTTTTACCAAGAGGGATGTTAGTTAGAACGTCCGTGTCGGCAGAGCGTATCGTCTTGATTAGTTTATCCTGCTCTATGAAATTGGCGATCTGCGTTCTGAACGTTGGCGAATCTGATCCTATGGCAGCCGACATGCTCGAATCCTCAGCGCTGATCTGACTGAGACTGGGCGACGATAGTGGCACGGTAAAACCTTTCTTGACAGGATTCGGAGGCGATGGTGGTGAAGTGCTCACTGATTGCGGTGACTTAGCGAAACTTTCCTTGCTGGGAGTGCTGTGTGGCGGCATTGGTGGCGGCGTGGATTCCTTGATGGGAGTGCTGGATTTCGAGGTTTGTGGTGGCTTAGGTTCGTTTTAAGTGGTGGGAACTCTTCGTCATAGCTCTCCGTCAGTACGCATGGTCTAGCATCAGTTTTTGACACGTTCTTGACTATCGCGACAAAGTGATTTGGTGTCCACCAAGTTCCAGGTTTTGCTTCTGATGTTCGGAATGTGGTCCACATTGCTGTTATCTTTTCCGGTAATTTCTTCTTCGGCTTCGGCGTTGGGTGGAATTCCACGTGAAGCAGGCGTACAGCTGGGTCCATGGATCCATTCACTGAGGGATAAATGGATGTGATATGCCTTCCGATGACTTGCGTTAAAGCTTCCATGGTCCATGCGGAGGAGTATCCCCTTCTGCAGACGCAGTCGCGAATCGTTTCTTCATGATGGGCACCACGCTAACCATTCTTGATCGTCTTTATGCAGGGCCATGTAGTGGTTCCGTCGGATGATAAGCTCTGGTGTGCAACGGAGACGTAATTCTGGCGCGAGGTCGTCGGTTCCTGCGATTGCCGTTGACACTGCGTTGAACAGGCAGCTCCCATCACCGATAAAGATAATGTATCCTGGCTTCATTATTTACACAATGTACATTAAATGTTTGCAAACATGGATGTTTACATTATTTTATTACGGAATTTTGGGGCATGGCAACCCACAAACTTAAATACGTTCGGTATAAAAAACATTTTTTTATTAAACATATACATGTACTGTATAGTATGCGTTAATCGGTCGGCCCGCGAAACTTGTTCGAATGTTAAAATCGTTGAATTTGATTACGCATCTCTCCATACAACACCATGTCAATTCAAATGAATTTCTGCTAGTGCACTGTAGCCTTTCTTGTTGTGAGTAGGCCTCGGGCAACGAAGAAATGTGATACGATGGGCATTCACGGAAGCAGTGAATGCAGACGGGTAGGCCTGAGCAATAATGTAAATTGACCGGACCACTATTCTCGCAGATGACGGGTTGATCAATAATTACCCTGAACCTGAATATTCAAAGATTTTCCATTCGACAAGTTTCGCGGGCCGACCGATTAACGCATACTATACAGTTGTAATAAAAATTTTATTTCATCTGAAAAGCTCAATACAACAAATTCAAAAGGGGATTCTCAAGAAGACTCATGGCCTATTATTAGAGTCTCCCTATTCAGAGGTACATTATAGTAGATGAAGTATGAGAGTGCGGCAGTGTATTAACTTGAAAAGTGGCTGAACAAATAGCTGTGATAGATGCTACAACTGAGATAAAAGCATGTTACAATAACAAATTTACATGAAGCGTTTGGTGTCGGAAATGAATTGTATTGTAGCCTCATCAACCAACTTATTAGTTCAGGTTAAGTCAAAAGAACCATAGAGAATTACTGACGAGGAGTCAGATGAGGAATCTCGAAATAAAAAGCAGTGTCATGCACGTGAGCCTGATAGAAATAAAAGTGAGGTACTGGGGAATAACCCGGATGACAGTCATCAAAACGTCTTGAATAATGTTCCAATGAGGTGACAGCTGACATATTCAGTAGGACGATTTCTCAGCTAAAGGCCAGTGGATGTCTCGGAAACATGCAAAAAAAAACTGATGAGCAGCATTATAATTGAGGCGGCCAGTTTCAGAATAGGCCGTGTTAACCCCATCATGGCCTACCATGTGCCAGTATTACCTCATACTTCGTACGCACAAACCCATGGAGGACTTCGCCGGGATTTCTGTTTCTCTCGCACCTCGAGTTGCGGTGCACCAATCAGGGGGGTTATTCACTAAAGCCACGCAGACGTTTGCGGGCCCGCTAAGCGCACGCAAACCAAACGCACGCTATTCTGCTTGTTTCACAAAGGCCACGCTAGTTAGCAAGAGTGCGCAATTCAGCACGCTAATGAGAAGATTTAGCGTCTCCGAAAAAGGTCCCGCAAACGCCACGCATGCCTGTCGCTTTAGAAAAATGGCTTTGTTACTCGCTGCAGAGGAAGATGCTCGCCGACAAATTCGTCGAAATAGGATATTCCGAGATAGAATAAAACCCTAGATATATACGATGACACGGATTTATTAAAAAGGTACCGCATGCCACGCCCGGTGATCTTGGAAGTCATCGACTTGATTGAAGGTGACATTGCACCGCAAACTGAATTTAGAGCTTAATATATGGTAATGTTTTTCAATGTTATCAACGAGTACGGAGACCTCTAATCACTTCCGTAAAACGCGCCTTCCATTTTGATACGGGCCTCCATGATGCTGCTATACCTACTGGTACCACCGTAGGCCAACTACCCTAGCGACGAGTGCAAATGACTAAGATCCAGAGAAGGCCGCAATCAGTTAATGGTCAATTATGTCAGTTTGCGTGTCCGCAAATAGCATTGTGTAAGCGTGGAGTTTGCGGGGGGTTTTGTGAAAGATCCGGAGAAGGCCGCAATCAGTTAATGGTCAATTATGTCAGTTTGCGTGTCCGCAAATAGCATTGTGTAAGCGTGGAGTTTGCGGGGGTTTTTGTGAATATCACGCTACGCCAAATTAGCGATCCCGCAAAGTCCACGCAAACGCTACGCTAATTCCACGCAACGCAAATATTAGCGTTGGCTTAGTGAATAACCCCCCAGATAAACATGGAAAAATTTTATTAAATTCAATTCCAAATACCCTGCTAATTTTAAAATTTAAAGAGAAAGAGGCCCATGGGCCTGGCGCTCAGCTGACATTTGACGCCTCAGTTTGATAGGCTAAGGCATTAGGGGTACTGCAGTCTTAGGAAGAATCGTGGATGATGTCAAATTTTATTCACCAAGTGTGCATGGTTGGATGGGATTAAGTCTGCTAATTATGATTAGAGACTCATCGGTCCAATACAATTTTGCCAAGAATGAATCACATTTATTTTGGTATACATGTGTAAGAGAATAATTCATTTGTCTGCTGTGGCGAAGACTTCTCTATTCTACGATTTCGACAGTTGATCCCTAATTGGCATTCCTGTTGTGTCGGCTGAGAGTGAGCTTTTCAGATTTAAGACACTTCCTTGCTCCTCTCTTTAGCAACAGCGATCTGGGGTGCTTCAGCAACCAGGATTGACCTGAAATGAAGTGAATAGAGTGGGAAGAGGTTAAAATTGTACATGACAGGCCTAAAATCCTTGGGGAATCGAGATACATGTTAGATCTTTATTACACCACCCTTGGTTGGGAAGGGGTTAATATAGCATGATACCGGTACCGGTACAATGCTTGGTATTAGACCCCTTTTGGCTGGTGGGAAGAGGTTAAATTTTAATGTTGCAAGATAGGCGTACAATCCTTGGTGAATCGAGATATGTCAGATACCGTACTTTATTAGACCACCCTTGGTTGGGAAATTATCGGTAGGGTTAATGTAGAATATGATAATCCTTGGTATTAGATCCCCTTGGGTGGGAAGGGGTTAATACCACATGTAGGCCTTCATTCCTTGGTGAATTGATAAAGAGCTTATTAGACCCCCTTGGGATTAGGTGGGAAGCGGTTTATCATGTTGAGCCTTGGTGAATCGAGAGCTCGAAGTGTCCCTTTAATATTATTGACACCTTCACAAGAATTAAATCCATGGTTAATAGGGAGCTATAAAATCATCATTGCCATTATTCTTGTTTGACTTTGACCTGCTATTCTATTTCCGCAACTCCTATTTAGGAATATGCCGAGGACTGGAGGGAGACTTCGCACTTTCGCCATACGTGTTTTCGGCAAAATTCACGGCAGTCCTGGAATTTGGGGGATCATGGGATTCACCATCCTACACAACAATCTAAATAAAATAAAAAGTTAGACTGGTACCCTGTCTTTATAGATGGCTGAAAATATAAAGACAGGAACGGGGCGCCATTTTGAACCATATTGGTGACGTAGTACATTCTATTTTTAGCACTCCTCGGGGTATTTCCCAGCACTGTGTCTAGGTGGTTTCAATAAACCCTGCTTTGTTCCGCAGATTTTCTTGAGTTTATCTCATGATCTAGGCCTAATCGCACTCCAGCAGGAGGACTACCCGCCAGAGTGGGGGAGGTAGGCCTATTTGATGGATGCAAGCAAGGCCTACCACAACGGCACACATGATGTGCACTGCTGCTGCTGTGACTGTGTGCACTGCATGCAGAGTTTAGGCCTATCTCATGATCTGCCCTCACAAAAACGAGACGAAAAAACAAAGGACTCCCAGTGTGGCTACATACAACATACCGTGAAAAAACTCACGCCTCCTCCCTCGTAAACTTACCAGTTTCCAAACCCAGTGAGAGTCACTCGAACATAATTAATCCAGCTGCTGTCACGTCAGTGGTCAGTTCATGTAGTTCAACCGTCAAAATGCACGTGTTCCAGGCTATATTTAGAACATTTCCACTCTCCACGCATAAAAATCGTCTCCACGCATAAGAACCTGCGCAGATGTGGAAAAACGAATTAGGCGGAATTCCGACTAATTGAACAAAAGATGGTGGTCCGTGCTTGTCGTTATAGTGCAGTAGAGCGTAGCGCCACGTAGCGGAACGACAAGGAACTAGTCTAATAAAAAGTTAGCCCACGTCAACACAGATATTGCCACGTGAAAATCATCTTCGTTGCATGCGTTGATTTTTCATCATATGGGGAAGAGTGTGAGTTGTGGATATTTTGTCGTAATAATTTGGCTGAGATTCCATGAGCACTTATTGTATTCGAGATTCGAGTGCAGGTTCATGGTCATGCCAATTTATTGGTCATTCTTCGTTCTATCGCTACGATAGAGGACCACAGGCCTCTGACGTCATCAGAATCCACCCAATGACGAGGCTTCCGCCTTATTACTTATTTACTGTGAGAGCCGAGGGCAGAGCAGGCGATCAACAGTCCAAATTCCCAA
Source organism: Notospermus geniculatus (assembly GCA_002633025.1). Classification (NCBI taxonomy): domain Eukaryota; kingdom Metazoa; phylum Nemertea; class Pilidiophora; order Heteronemertea; family Lineidae; genus Notospermus; species Notospermus geniculatus. The sequence continues at coordinate 498,007 of NMRB01000213.1, forward strand.
TGCCAGGGTCATTTAATTGGTAATCATTGCGTCATTAGGTTCTTAGAATGAAAAAAAGATCTTACCTAGCGTCTCAAATTACGGTTACAAAACGTCGGGCATAGTTGAACAGAAGGACTGCTGGACTGACACCATGACGCCACTGAATACCTATTTGACTAGCTCCGCTGACCTTTGGTCAGCTGAGCTAAAAACATATATTTTTGCCAATTTCTACAGTGCCCAGTTTGATCCAGTCTAAGTTCCGCTTATCTATTGAGGCGATTTCGGCATAATTCATCTTAGATCCGTGATTCAGTCTCTAAAATCCACGGCAAGACGCTGGATGGAGAAATCGTACGGGGCCCGGTGGGTTCGTGACCTAAGGTTTATTTATGCTGGTCAAGCGGGCACTGCTGGGCACTAAAGTTGAGGCTGCCTAAAATAAATAGTGAGGTTTAGAAATCAAACGAAAAACGTAAACGACGTTAACGTTATTTTTGTACCGAAAATGGAATACCGCCCGGTATATTAAATCTGGTCGATGTGTAATATGAAAAATAACGTTGTCGTAAAGTTTACGTTTACCGCTTGGTTTCTTAACCTCCCTATTGTCTAAGAGTATACACTAGTGGACAGAAATATTAGAACACTTTCCAAATTCTAAGTCATTTTCCTCTTTTGCCTTCCTTTTGTCTCTCACCATGGTGATTTTTCTTATTAATCAGAAATTTTTACCTTGGCAAGTGCATGGGTTATATAATCCTAGGAAATTACCCAAGCCAAAGGCTATTGACATGGAGTTGCTGATATATGATTAACAAAGACAATCATGATGTGCTTCGTCCATTCCTGCACCTCCAATAGCTTTAGCCTTTGAATTTGAGAGGCTTGGATGGCACCCATGGCCATCATAATTATCTTTGTTATTCATATATCAGCAACCCTTGTCAATAACCTTTGGCATAGATAATCTCATGGGATTATATAACCCACTTGCCAAGGTAACAATGTTCTCATCAATAAGAAAAATAATTAGTGGTTAGAGACAAAACGAAGGAAAAAGAGGAAAACGACTTAGAATTTTGAAAGTGTCCTAATATTTCTGTCGACCAGTGTACGTTTGGTAGTGTATATCATTTTTGCACAACGAATGGCCACGGCGTCATGTGGAAGAACCACTGTAGGCCACAATCTTTGTTGGAAAGGTCTTCATGATACTAATCATATTAAAGAAGTGTCTGTTTTTCTGGTAGGAATCACTTTTAACATGAAAATAGTTCCCAGAGGGGAAAGACAAGATGGCGGCCGCCGATATGGACGATAGAAAGCAAACGCCTGCCTGTTGTGCAGTCTAGAAAAATCCAGCTGGTCAGCCTGTTGATGCAATGTATGGAGATGTTAGAATTGTAGATCTCTTGGTCCAGATTTTTCACGTGGATGAACTGCAGGTGGAATTCCGTCGTCGTATTCCTCCTAGTATGCATACACCAGATCAGGTTGTGATTAGGCCGACCTAACAAATTCAACATGCGCGGCGGCAAAATCCAAGATGGCGGCCTTCCACCTACGCTTGTGGTGAAATGAGCTACGATATTTCACCGCTAGTGTCAAGTGAGGGCTGCGACCGGTACTTAAGGAGGGTATTCGAAAAACCTGGACGATGGACGGTGGATGATGGACGGTGGACGGCTCCTTTCAGCATCATCGATCTCCACCGCCTGGATGATAATTCTCATTTCCGACATACCTGCCACAATGCACGTAAGAATCGACCAAGAGGTGTAGTGAGGTTGATATTCACCGTAAATCATGAAATGAAGGATAGCCTCCAACTAGGCCTACAGCCCTAAGTCCTTGAGAATTTACTACGGTCCCTTTTGAAAAGTTGCTGGGATTGGTCTTATCTCGCTATTCCCAAATTATATTAGGTGTATCGTTAATTTTCGCTGCATGGGTCAATGTCGTCCTGGGTATACCTTATGTTTGGTACGTGCGTCTCTTTCGGCAGAGAACATGCAGTAGGATCATTGCTAAAAAGGGCTGAAAATTACCGCTATACCTCCTTCGCAATAGGGAGACAAGGCCAATCCCTACAACTTTTCAAAAGGGACAGATAGTTAATTCTCAAGGACTTAGGAGCGATAGGCCTAGGTAGAACATGTATAATCCGTGTGCATTTCGTCATTTTCATGAATTTACTTTTTGCAGAACACGCAGTACGATCATTACTCGAAAGGGTTAAAAATTACCGCTATACCTGCTACGGGGTGTGGAATAGGGAGAAAAGACCAATCCCTACAACTTTTCAAAAGGGACCGATAGTAAATTCTCAAGGGCTTAGGAGCTATAGGCCTAGTTCGAGGCCACCCTTCTTTTTATGATCTACGTTGAATATCAACCTCACTACACCACTCGGGAACGCCAATCTGGGTAAAGTTAAGGATCTAGGGAGATCCTCAGTGACATCCATCGTCCCGCATGAGGAGTATTGGGAGAGATCGAACATTATTCCATGGGACTGGCGGCGCGCCTAACCAAGGCAGCGCCGATTAACCTTGGGCACCATTGTACCCTCCACCATCTTCTCTCCTACCCCCAATACTCCCCAACACAATCCCCAATCCCAACACACCCATGACCTACTCAACGATCACTTGCTGAACTCCGGGCATGACGACCCTGTGGCCGGGGATGGAATCTCCCGTCCCTTCCAATTGATCCAGCTTCCCCTGCAGCTGAGCTTCTCCGAAGCCAAGAGAGGAACAAACTTAACGTCGAGCTCCCAACTAGGGGTGGGATCAACACCCGGCGGCATAATGAAACCCAAGATTTGCTGACCCGATAATTACCGAAGGACAGGAAATTCCATCCCCGGCCCACGTGGAGGCTAGCGCAACCACTAGGGAAGTTAACCCCGGACCGGGAGAGGAATACTACAATTTCCACTGAGCCCGCTTCATTTTCACAGCCTTAACCCAATTATCCGCTTCGCCGCCAAAGAAACAGGCATGAGTAACCACACAAATACCCCAGAACGGGCGCACTAGCCTGTGACCGACGTAATCCTACTACGGACTTCTTGACACCAGCACAACGCTAACAATGAACCAATTGATCAGGGCTTTTAGATCAATTACTCAACAAGCATCGAGGGGAAAAGCACTACGAGCAAAGTACACAACACACCAACATGGCATGAAACACGCACAACCGGCATAGGGCGGCCGACGTACCCAACCAACACCATAATTTTGACTACCACCAACAAATCATGACTGCACTGACAAGCAATCCCCCATGATAACTATCAAAACTCAGGCCTGCCACACTCCCATCTTCTCCTCCGTCGAAAAGGGAACCAAGCCGCCTTGACGCCGAGGCAAAAGCAAAAGCCACGAAGCACTTTCTACTTCCATTTGTACGCCAAAAATATGCAAATAGCCCACCTAGCCTGCATTTTCCCTTCTATCCGTCTTCGGCCATTTCATAATCATTGTCAACCCAGGCCTACGGCTGCCTGGCCTGCCATGCCTTGACCACATATACCGCCAACATTCAATTGCCTCGCCATAACCACTCGCCAATGCCAAATATGCCAATATGGCTCGCCTCAATTGCCAATGCCAAGTATGCCATGCCAATATGCCTCGCCTTAAACTCCTCGCCTCAATTGCCAATGCCAAATATGCCATATGCCAATATGCCAAATATGCCTCGCCTTAAACTCCTCGCCACAACAGCCAAAGCCAAACATGCCAATATGCCTTATAAATGCCTTCTAAAACATGCAAGCCATGTCTGATAAACCAGCCATAGTCCCACCAGACCGGAATACGAACAACCAGTAAGCGAAACGGGACGCCAGCCTTGACAACTACAGAAGACGAACCAGCACGTCCGAAAGCTGGCTGAAGAATGACCACGATCTCATGGCGCTCCGCTAGATGTCACTGAGGGTCCTTATGTTCACCCAGGGTCGTCCTGGGTAAAGAAAAGGATTACCCTGGATGATCCTGGGTAAACATAATGTATACCCAGGACGACATGACCCATTCAGCTTAATTTTCAGCCCTTCAGCAATAATCCCACTGTATGGCTGTTTGCCGCCAGTGTTCCAAGGCTTCAAACGTTCAAAATTCGAAACAATGACGAAATCTATCGGCGGTTTTACCGCCAGTATACAATGTAGACAAGAGAAGAGGTAATTCTGAACGCTGCAATGCTTGATTGATCATGTTTGTCGTAGGCTTGTGCAGTTGTCACTTTATATTCATGTTGATGCTGGGATGTATGTCGGAAATGAGATAATTATCATCCAGGCGGTGAAGATCGATGATGCTCAAAGGAGCCGTCCATCGTCCATCGTCCATCGTCCATCGTCCACCGTCCATCGTCCAGGTTTTTCGAATACCCACTTAAGGAATACTTCGCATGCGCGTTGTCAGGGGTTTGGTTAGCATCGGCGCATCGATATATACTAATTTTGAGGCGAATCACACCTAGGCTGGCACCCGCGGCATGATGTCCCAACTAACTATTCGTTGAATTGTTCTAATACTCAAACAACTTCGTGTTTTGGGGTCTTATATGGCTTTTTAGGCATATAACATTTTTAAATCGTCAAAGAACGAAATATTGCGTGAAATAGATATTTTGGCATGCTGCCACTGGTTGACCAGAAATTCTGGTCAAGTCGTAGCCCTTGCCAGAGATATCCTCGGATGAGGTAGATCTTGGTACGAGATTGGTTGTCGTATACTGCATATGAACGCAGCCTGAAGGTGGCGACACATAGGCCTACAGCAATAATCGCATTCGTTTCATGTTTCCGGTCATCGGGTCCGTCCAAAAGGTTTTGGACACATGGTAAACCATTGTCTGTGTCACATACCTTCGGCAACGAGTATCAGTTTCCTTTACCGTATCCTTTGATCGCAGTTTTTGAACATTGCTCGATTTTTGCGATTAACGAATGCGTTAAACGCAGGGGGATTCCATTTTATGACGTAAAATTCGGAAAGCCCTCACTTCACCCGTGCCGCGTGCATTCATCGCATGCAATAAGCGGACGCGACAATAGCACGATAAACGTCTGTGTGTGTCCCCGGCTTGAGCCTATACTTTTCGGATCACAAATTGCTCGTGGTAAGGTTTCATTCACCCTAACTTCAGCATGGCAAAGTGCCAGGCCTGTGCAAGAGACCCCATAAATTGAACACAATGATTAAACCACAAACCACAAAACACATATTTACCAGTTGACTGAGCACAACCTTGGAGTGTTTGCAATAGGATGTTCAAATGAGCTTAACATCATTAGGTTACTGCGAGATACAGAATAGCACAAAACCTATTCTGCTCATTGCTTAGGGATTTGCATTATCCATTCTGGTTTTTTCCTTCTTGTACAAATCTGGAAGTTGACTTCCTTTATATTCTCTTACTTTGTGTTGACTTTTGTGCATCTTTTCGCTTTGTGCTTGTTATGTATTACACATGTCATATTTATTAAACCCTTTTCTTTCAGCTAAATCAGTTTCCCCTTAATTACATCCACTCCCTTAATTAGGTCCAGCAACCATCCGTGGGGCTTGGACACTATTCTTTCCTTAATTGCTCACTCATCCTGTCGACACAGGTTAGTTCCACATTCGGGTTTCAGCTCAGTCTTTTCATGAGTTTCAGATTGTAAAGTTCCACTTGAAAAAGACCCCGGTTGGGGTCGAAAATTCGTGAATTCTGGGGATTGACTTCTTGCTTATTATCATTAGGTAACTGCGACATGGATTATTTTCCACTGACCTGTGCACCTTTTCAAGCTTGGCACTTTGCCCATGTTGGAAGTTGGGGTGATTTGTTCTTTAGTTTCCTCGCGTGGTGCGGGCTGAAAGGGCAACTGACTGCACTGTTTGAGGAAATACAAGTTGATTCATTTTCGTCGAAAAAGCTTCAGAAAATCTTGCCTAAAACGTTTACCCACCGCACAATAGAGGTAGAAGTTGATGAATGAGTTGATACCTCCTAAGATATAAGACGTGTGGGCGAGATAATCATACAGCCTGGAACTGGTGTTCGTAATGAGGAGAAAGACGTAGTAAATCTGAATGCAAAGCGATGGTGATTCTAACAACAGGAATGCTATTACGACAGACAATATCCGGACCGTTGAAGCTCTGCTACCGGTGCTGATATTAGACTGAATGGTGCTGTCTGCTGCTTTTCTTAGAGTCCGTATGAGATGGTAGGTGATGTACGTTAGAGTTGATAACGGGACTACGAAAAGAAGAAACATGCTCAAAGCCGCCTGATAAAAGTAGTTGTAAACCTTGTTATTAGTGACATGCGTTACGTAAATGAAAATTGGCTGGTATGAATTTGTACATGGATCAAATCGATACGCTGGTTTCATCTCAAACATCGATGGTAAGTTGCAGACGATGGCGAAGAGGACGACCACCACCGCAGCCCTTTTAGCATTTTTGTAAGTACATACAGATGCGGCTTTGAGGGGTTTTCTAACTCCGATGTAGCGCTCAATCGCTACGCAAACCAACATGTAGACGGAACTTGTCTTAACCATCCAATGGATACCCCACACGTAACTAACCGTGAGATTCCTGAATTCACGTAATTCTATCAGTGATCCAGTAAAAAAATGAAAGTCAAGAAAGGTATATAAGATGGTCATTGATATTAGTATAGCGTTATCCGAGATGGCCACACATTTCAAAAGAAATGACGTCGAAGTCCTAGACCTGAGAACGAAGCAGGCCAATGTGTTCCCAGTTACACCAAATATTGTGATGAACATAAGGAATGGAATATTCCTGATGAAAATAAACACTTGCAATGGCGATGCACTGTCTAAGGAGATGAAGTCATACCACCAACCTATGCATTGGCGGTCTGGAACCCGAAATGTTGTCACGTCATACACGACATTCATGTTCGTTGGCTGAGGTTCCATAATGCTGTTGTTGGTTTGAGACATCGGTAGAATTTTTCAGTAGAATGTGACGTCTGTTTCAACGAGACAGATAATACTGTCGATACCGTTTGTTTCAACGAGGCAGGTCAATCTGAAACGCCGATACCGTTTGTTTCAACTACACAGTTAATCGGTAATACAGATACCGTTTGCTTCAACGAGACTGGTAATCTGTACTGCCGATACCGTTTGTTTCAATGAGACAGGTAATCTCTAATACCGATACCATTTGCTTCAACGAGACTGGTAGGCCCAATCTGTAATGCCGGTGCCTTTTGTTATAACAAGACAGGTACATGTAATCGGCAATGCCGATACCGTTTGTTTCAACGAGACAGTCATCAGTCATGCCAATGCCGAGACAGATAATCTGTAATGTCGATACCTTTTGTTTTGACAAGACAGGTAACCGGTAACGCCATAAAGGAATCAACCATAAAGGTTCAACTTACAACTTTAGCATTTTATGAATGTGGACAATATCCCTTTAAACCGCAACAGATTTGCATTCTGACTCTTCCATATGATAGGAGAGACCCTTCTGCACGTTTACTGCAAATTTTGTTGAATTCCGACTAGTTGATCTTATGGTACAAAAGGACTGAATTAATGAGAACCCCACGAACGATCTGAGCACAGGGTCATCTGTGTAGATTTGAATAGGCTAACGTACATTTGCACGTGGAACACTAACTGTGCTGAAAATAGCTCTGTTATCCTCAGAAATGGAATTCAAAGTATCAAGTTGACAGGTTCATGTACCCCTTCACCACAAAAAAAGTTGAAGCTCCTGCCTATTACGTAAAGCCAATATTCAGGCATTGAGAGACATCTGGTGGCAACACAGGAAGTGCATTCCTCTGTAAGTTCATCGTTATCAGTTAAACCTTTATGGTTGATTCCTTTATGGTAATGCCGATACCGTTTGTTTTATGGAGACAAAATTATAATCTGTAAGGCCGACCCCCGTTTTTTTCAACGAGAAGGTAATCTGTAATACCGATACCGTTTGCTTCAACGAGACAGGTAATCTGTAATGCCGATACCTTTTGTTTCAACTGGACAGGTAATCTGCAATGGGTTTGGACAAGATAGGGCCTACAAGGTAATTATTCCTTGACGGGATTGCACGAGTTACCTGACACGTTTTGTTGCAGAGGAAGACAGGTTAAGAGATGCTTCGAACATGAGATAATAGCAGGTTTCAAAGGTGAAAGACATAGCTTCCTACCGGACTCGAACCCACATACCCTCCTATTAGTCATCACGGTGGTGGGAGCCACGGTGGTGTAGTGGTTCGGGCCTCCGACTAGCGGTCAGAGTATCCCGGGTTCGAATCCCGCTGCTGGCGTGAGACTTTGGGCAGGTCTCTTTGCCTTACTGGCCTCTCTCCACCCAGGTGTATAAATGGGTACCGGTCGGAAATGCTCAGATTGTAGCGCTGAATGAGCAGCTCATCAGAGTTCTACTGAAAGGTTTCAGGATAGACTGGGATTAAAGTGTGAAGTCGGATGACACCTCTACCGTTGTTGATATCAGACTATAAACCCAAACTTTAACTTTTAACTTTAACTTTATCAATCGCCAGCACTCAGGGGCAGCACGCCTTAACCACTAGGCCAAATCCCCATCTTCAAAAAAAGATGGTTCAATGACCTGTGTTAAATGAAGCGTCCCTCAGTAACCTGCGAGTAGTCCAAACAATCTCCGAACTCAAACAGTTTTTATGTTATACAAGGGGTGACATATAAAAAAGATAGAATTAAAGAACATGAGAAAATAACAGGTTTCAAAGGTGAAAGACATAGCATCCTACCGGACTCGAAGCCACGGACCCTCGCGCAAAGCCTAGTTTATACTTCTACGCAAGACCATCGGCGTCCGACGCCCGATCAAATCTGGACGCCGACTTCGCGGAATTGATTCATAGTCCAGCGTACTTTAGCGACGGCGACCCGTTATGAAATGACTAAGTAATAACAGCCTCGCGATCGGACGCCGACCAAATCGCACGACGGGGTCCGCGTCGAACCGAAGATCGCGCGTCGGTCGCCGGCGATGGTCGTACGTCGAAGTATAAACTAGGCTTCAGGCATCAATCGCCAGTACTCAGGGGTAGCATGCATTAAGAAATGCTTCGGTAAGTGTGGGTGCACACTAGAAGTGATTCGCTAAGCGATTTGGAATCGCACTCGAATTGCTTTTGTTTGGGAGGCATTGCGGCATGAAATAACAAAGAACCAACGCATGCATGGGGCGAATCGCGTGTAGTGTATACCTACCCTTACGAATACACCGAATGCGATATCGCGTGCGACAGGCAGACGCATGCGCCAAATGCTTTAAAACCTTTGTTCGGGAGCAGGGCGGCGGAAAATTAACAAAGTCTTTGCGGCGTGCGTCAACGCATTGCATTCGGTGTATAGCCCAAATCAACCTAACTTCAACAAGGGCAAAATGCCAGGCGTGTGCAACAGACACCATAAAGTGAACACAGAGATTAAACCACAGTATTTACCAGTTGACTGAGCACAACACTGAATTTGAAAAAGCCTCATGGAAGGTGAACCAAGTTACCCTAACATCATTACGTACCTGCGACATGGATTGTTTACCACTGACTTGTGTACGTTTTCAAGCTTGACATTTTGCAATTTTGAAGTTAGGTTGACTTGGACTATATCCCCCTCGCCTCACGATTCCGAATTCCGACTTGAACTTATGGCACAATGACAGTGTCAGGACCGTCGGTTCAAATAAATTCATCACGAAGTTTTTCTGATTTACTAAGTTTTCTGTATTCCATGAATGATAACAATTTTGTAGGCGTACTGTGGCAAAATTTGATAACCGTGAAGTCAAATTTCACGGCGTGAGCCATTGTCACGACGTGGAATCCGACTTCGAGTCATCTTCGATTATTGGCTGAAATTTCGGTTAGAATTTTGAGAACATTTCGGCTCACATAAGGGAGTTTACCAGTTCAAAGGTGTATAGTCTGGTTCAACCTAGAGGCGGACCATTGGAATGCAGTTTGTGGTTAGAGTGTGGAAGGAGTGACATAATTGCGGTTACATGTTATGGTGTAATGAATCAGATGAATGTGCCTAATAATAAACATGTGGTTTTCATTACATAAGGGTCACAGGTAAATAAAATCTTGTGGTCAAAATTAAATGTTCCATTTCCTCACTTGGCATTCCAATGGTTCGCCTCTAGGTTGAACCAGACTTTAAATCTGTTCGCTTCAATCCAAGATATTGCGCCTTTTAAACACATTTTGAAGTTCAAGTCACACTTGGAGGAGTAAATTCGCCTTAACCTTTCCTTTGTAGACCATTGCATGTACACGTCGTGGTAATTTTATGCAAACGGTTGAGTGTCACCCTAGCCAGGTACTATTGTTGGCTGGCTTTTGTAGCTTTCTGATCTTTGTTATGATAGAGGCTTGTGCACAATGGATATTGGAGAGTCAAGCGATACGTTTCAACTTTTTGAAATAAATTATATGTGTCAATAAAAAATGTCTCAATTTTTCATCCACGGTATTTTGAGAAATGCGAAGTATAAGATACAAAATTACAAAATGATCATGTATCGCCTGGGAAGCACCAGCACGTCACGAGCTCTACCACATAGGCTAACGAACCTGCCACAATGAAAATTGGTTCGAATACGAAGGAATGTATGTCTGCATGTAAAATATTCAAGAAGAATACAAAGTTCTGGAGTAAATTCGCGTTAACTTTGGTCCTGTAGACCAGTTGCATACACGTAGTAACCTTTTTGCAAATGGTTGAATGTCACCCAAGCCGGTGTACTGTTAGTGTTGGCTTGAGTCTATAGACTAAAGCATTTACGTATGTGAAGTCTATAGACTCTTGATTCTATAGACTAAAGCTTTTATGTGAAGTTTATAGACTCTTGAGTCAAGTGTCACAGAGGTGAAGGTCCAAAATTCCACTGCTTTGTGGCACATTTCGCCGTGGCTATTTGACACAGAGTGTTTTGACTTGGTGTAAAGATACATATATGCATCCTCCCAAGTGCACCAAATTTCAACCCAATCGGGCATCAAATATGGCCGCCAGGAAGCCATCTTGAAAAATGGACTTTGACCCATATCTCATAAATAGGAGTAGGTAGGATGTTTTAACCTTGTCAAAATATGTGTCTAGGTACCCTGTAAATATAAGAACACTCTATTATTTAAAGTGGGAATTACTAAGTTAGTGGGAATGGAATAAAACAGACTTTTTAAAATCTGGTTGCTACATTCGAATTTCGGCTCTTTAAATTTTAAAGTTAGTGCTACAAACAAGAATTGTGATTTCCGTCACTGCTACATTGATCATTCCTACATACCACACCTTGCATCATTCATGTAGCAGTACATATTTTCAATATTTTGCATGCGACACAACAGAAGTCAAGCACAATGCAAGTGCTACAAACCAAGTCCTTATCTAAATTACCCACACACAAACCACACTACCCATCCCAATGCGACACCCTGCTCGTCGAGCAAGTTGTAGCAGACAGTGGCGAGGCGCATTTGTAGTGCAGCACTATCAGTGAGTGCGACACCCTGCTTGTCAAGCAAGGTGTAGCAGACAGTGGCGAGGCGTATTTGTAGTGTAGCAGTTAGTTGAATGTTATCAGTGAGTGCGACACCCTGCTTGTCAAGCAAGGTGTAGCACTCAGTGGCAAGGTGTACTTGTAGTGCAGCACTGAGTTGAATGTTATCAGTGAGTGCGACACCCTGCTCGTCGAGCAAGGTGTAGTAGACATTGGCGAGGCGTATTAATTTGTAGTGTAGCATTGAGATTAATGTTATCAGTGAGTGCGTCACCCTGCTCGTCAAGCAAGGTGTAGCACGATGATAATTGTTTTCACTCTCTGCTACAATGAATTTGGCAAACAATTTAATTTTCACCGAGTGCGACATACGAGTTTCGCGTACAACATCGAGTGCATCATTCCGAATTTGCTCTTTTAGTGACTGCTACATTTGTCCTCAATATAAATATTCGATCCAAATGCCTTTGCAGCAATCTCTTTTAAATTTCTTCGATGTACTTCATCGTTGTAGTCACCAATGTTTTCCTTTCAATAACTGCTACACTGCTCATTTGACAAAACACATTTTGCATCGTCAATAACAATGTGTAAAATGCCATCTCTGTAGGACGGTATACCGGCGAGATGCTCTTTTAGACGCGAGTCTGGCACTCTGGTCGCCATAATGTCATCTCCACGTGTTACGCTTGCGAGCATGGCGAGCTGAACGGTAAAAGTACCATCAACCTGGATTCCAGGTATCTCACCAAGCGGGAATTTCAAACTGGGTATCCTTTAGGTTCCTAAAGTGTACCCAGTGCGTACCTGGGTGCCATTTAGGGATACCCAGATTGGACCTGGGTACCCTGTAGGGGTACCCAGGACGACATTCACCCTTTTGGCGTCAGTTATGAACAATAAAAGATACCCAATACCACAAAATTAGAGAATCAGGTGATGTATTGGCCTCCAGAGATAGGAATCATTGATGCATCTGGAAAACATGGACTTCAGAAATAAATGAAAGCCCTGCACCTGAAGCGCATAATCTTCAACCAAATAAAAAATCCAACGTTATCCAGACATTGACTTAATAAAGGTGCTCTAGTTTGAATTGTAAACATTTTGGTGTGCCACTTATTGTCAACTTCTGGTACATGCACTAACAAATCAGATTCTAAACTCGTTCCTTTTTTTGTTTTTGAGCGTAAAATCATAAATATATTTCAGTTACAAGTAACATTAATGTTTTGGTAACCATAATGTTAACAATTCGAACTAGTGCACCTCTAACAAACCAACATTCCGTGAACATTAGATACTTTTTGCAGTGGCCCCTATTGTCGAACCATGTCACCTATGACGTATTGAGCTAATGAATTTTCTATTAAACTACCCGGTACTTGATAGGGCTGACGAAAAGGAGCCTTGCCTAAATTATCTATGAACTTTTCGACCCCATACAATCACCACTGTTCGTGGAAATCACTACTTCATGCATAGGCCTAATTAAAAAAAGAAGTCAACTAATCACAATATATAACACAATTCAGAATACAGGTAGTTTATTGTTCTGTAAAATCTGCTACATTATTTCACAATAGGAACACACAATAAAGTAATCTCGTGCTTCGGTGTTTGGCAAATTTCTTGATAAAGACTACATACAGTACAGGTCAAAATTCTTGCAAGTTACGCGCAAGTCACTCGTAACTTATGCAACAACTCACGAGCTATGTTACGCGTAACTTACGGGGCAAGTTGCGCAAATTTCGCTGGCTGCGCAGTGATTTATGAGGCGAGTTACGTGATTATGGCGAGTTATGCGGTGAGCCACGCGAAACCAAAGTCTTGAGTTACGCATCATTAGGTAAAGGTCTAAAGTCCGAAACGAAAACGTAAAATTTTCGTCCATGACGCATGGAACGGCATCAACGATTGGCGAGTTTCTAACACGTGAAGCAATGCATGGGGACATCAGGACGACGCCGGCATTAGATTCTATCACACCGGAACTTCACTGGCGACAGGCGCCGAGGTTATCAATGTCCCTCTGACAGCAACTCCATCTCCTCTGCCGATTCACAAGCTAGGGACTCTGGCAACGTACACATCCACTATTTTGTGCAAGAGCCTACATTACAACCCAATCGTCATTGTGGGCACTGCAGTTGGTGCCTGGCCTCAGCATACCGGCTCGCCTCATGGAGATACTAGTGACCTCATACAAAGCTGTCAATGGGCGTGTTACACATTATTGCTAATTACTAATGAACCAATCCGAGAAAGGACGTAAGCAAACTGGACCTGACCAGTGGTGCCACATATCAATACGTTTACTCCTCACCAATCATATCACCGGTTACAATGGTGAACCTATCCTTACGTTTTCGTTCGTTCACTTTAGTCCTTTACCTATTTACACGTAACTTAACTTACGGGAAGCCGTAGGGATGTAAATTGTGACCTGTAGGCCTACTGTAAATGGCCAGGATCTCCGTATTTTCGCAACAAAAATTGTTGAGGTTGATCTCAGTCTCTGTAATGCTGCGCAGTTCGCGCATCTGTAACAGAGACCGATTGCCTCAGTCTAACAATAAATTTGCATCCAAGTCTGCTCGCGGGGTATTTACTCCAATTCACAAGTCTACTGAATATATTCACTCCGTTGTTGTTGTTGTGGACCAGGAACACTCATAGCGAAGGTCATGTATATGCCGTATGAGTTCAATGCTGTGCCCGATGAGTTACATTACTGAATCACCTTTGTCCTCGTCGGCAAGTTTTGTTTTTAAACATAACTGAATATTGGTTCCTTATACAGATTATGTCTTCAGTTCTTGAGGGCTTTCAGGTCTTCTGCTCACTTATCAAATAGACTATATCACTCCAATAGAGCGCAGCACCTGACGATAACTTGCTAGGCCTACAGCGTCACGACGTCCCGTTCCCCATTCTGAACGCCATGACGTCACTCGAAAAACCTCCACTTGTTTCATCATGCGATCATGACGTCGTCTCAAGTCAAGAAGTCATGGAATGAATGAGTACGGGACGTCGTGACGCTTTAGGCCTAGCAGGTTACCGTCAGGTGTTGCGCTCTATTCGACCGATATCGTCTATTCCATCGAAGCCTTCATCCCCATTGATCTCATGCCCTTTCATTCGTTACCAAGCGCCTTCTTATTAGTGGGACGGCTAAAGATTTGAGGTGGATTTTGCAGTTTCCCTTAAAGCAGGAAACTTGGCACATGGTTAGAGTATATCTGTCTGTTCGTGATTGACTTCAGATAGCGTATTTGTGAACTGTGGGAACTTACCACACCCAGCAAATGCTGACACAATTTCGCATCCTATCAGTGCATGAAACATGGGTAGGACTTCACTTCTCATGCCTGATAGCAGTGGCCATTTCCTGCGCAGAGATGAATCGCAAGCTCTTCCCTTTTCCAAAGGCTAACCATATCTTCGCAGAATTTCTCTGCAATGAACTTATCGGTCTGGATGCACAAAACAATGCACTGGTGACTGAGAATGCAACAGTGACTAGAAAAGCCAAGGGATACGCTATGTTTATAGATTTGGATGGCACCTATCTTTGACTATTAAAGATAGCTGCCACATTTCTTCAATATCACTATTCGGTTCTGATACCCCTAAAATGTGGGTATAGATGTTTTAACTGTCTCAATATCTCTACAAGAACTGAAATCGTTGATTTGTGTTACCGGTACTCTAACCATGAGTCAATTTTCCTGCTAAGCGAAAGTGCACAATTGATCAACGAAGCCTCCCCACTATAATCAGCATAGTCTCTAACTAACGGTGTTGTTTGTCACCATTTGTTCAGTTCTTTATGTGGGCTCTTAACACTTCCACCGCCAAAAACGGAAATTTCCGTTTTTTTCCGTTTTTTTGTGGTTTTTGCACAGTAATATAGATGGCAGTACCATGAACAACTGGAGAAAATTTGGTGAAGATCGGTGAAATGGTTTTGGAGTCATTTTGAAATATCCGTTTTATTGGAGAATGCATTACGTAATATGGACGCTAATGCATTTTTCTAATTTTTTTCTGATATTCGCGGAAAAAATGAAAAAAAACGGCCTTATTTACAGACTATGTTCATAAAAGTTTCGTACTGATAGCAGATATATTGGTATCAAAATGAAGCTGGCGACTTCCTTGTTCTGCTGGTATATTGTGTTAGGAGTTATCCCCTTCCTGTATTGAGATACTTTGTATTAAATTTAGGTAAATGTTAAAAAAATGTTGAAAAAAGTCTGGCGATGAAAGTGTTAACATCTTCAACTGGAAGTTTTAGCCTGAAAGAAGATAAGAAAACGTTTATTTCCAGAATATTGAGGGAAAGGAGTAGTGGCTGATGCTCAGTGCTCTTCCCAGGACTGAATGAGTACTGGTCAAAGCAGCGTGGGTGGGGCNGGACTGAATGAGTACTGGTCAGAGGGTGGGGCCCTCCTCCTCCCCCCCTGAAAAATTTGAAATCTTGACATTGCTGTAATGCTGCTGTAATGCAATTTCCCCGGCACCTTCTTTTTCAAATAAAACATCCTTGGCATTAAAATGACCCCTGTCTGGGACCTTATTCACAAAGCTCGGGACCGTAACTTTAAAGGCACGCAAATCCTTTGTCGTGCTGATAGTGAATAGGTTATCCACAAAAGGACAAAAAATAGTGTGCGCAATCCCGTTTAGTTACGGTAGCTCTGTGAATAAGGTCCCTGCTCTGTTGCAAAGGCCTTGTCCCTTGGTTTGAGGTCTAAGTTTACCATAATGCCATGGTCCATGGTAGGATGCTGCTGTAATGCTTGCAAGACAAACAAAAACACATTTAACCAACAACATTCCAACCTGAGGTGAAGTGTGCATTTTAATGCGGCCAATGCACAGTTCCATTGGATATTTTTTGGTGACATTTGTTGAATGGTTTGTAAAAGCTTGCTCAACCTGCAGAGGTAGTGGCAATCAAAAATACTATTTTTTGTAGAAAATAATTCAAATAGTTAGCTAAGCTCCAAGGATGCAACGAGGGCACAACATCATGAACATCCTAGGCCATGTACATGTAGGCCTAGGCCCTGTAATCGGTCACGTGGATCATCCCCTCCCGTCCCCTCCCCTTATCTCTTCATATTGGCACTAGCCTAGATACGAGGTAGCAAGGTGGTTGGGCTACAGAAACAATGCCGCTGTGGCCGCATTCCAACTGCTTTGCTTGGCCTTGTTATTTCATTATTATTATACCCTACGTGTGTTAAGGCCAGTGTATAGTTTATTCCATTGTTAAAAGCTATTAATTACAGTTTCGGATTCTTGGCGGATTTCCGTGGAATTCCGCGTTTTCTCCATGCCGCATTTAGTTGCAGCGGCCTAGCCTACCGGTAATGCCATCCGGAGACATGATAATACACTGTGCAAAGCTAAAAATCGGAATTTTCTGAAATAATTCGGCGGACGGCGGTCCGTCCGTTTTGACTGGATGGCTGACCGTCTTCGTCCCTGACTGACAATGGCAGTGGATGTTGTCTGCCCACAACAAGTGAATGAAATTGTCCATGGACCATGTGCTTACCGGGTTGTACATTATAGTCCGATGACAGAGGGAGGTACATATCAGTTATGAGCAATCTCGGTCAAGTCATTCCCGAGGACTTTGATGATTTTGGGGTATAAATCTGGCGGCCCTACTTGATGTCCGATCGGGCCAGAACTTCACATGCACATAAAGGTCATCTGCAGGGGACAACATAGCACATTGGAGCGCTTTGGGTCAAGTCATTCCTGAGTTACAGCACTGTGATGATTTTTGGGTCACGCCACCTGGCGGCCATATTGGACGCCCGATCGGGCCGAAACTTCACATGGACATAAAGGTCATTTGCAGGGGGCCACATAGCACATTGGAGCGCTTTGGGTTAGGCGTTCCTGAGTTACAGCACTTTCATGATTTTTGGGTTATGCCACCTGGTGGCCATGTTTGAAGTCAAATCAGGCCGAAATCTGACATTCATGTAAAGGTCATCTGGACGCAAGGAAACCAACCGCCGCATAGCAGCAAATCAGCGAAGCTTGCTAATTACGTATACGGTATGCGTTTCACAGCAATCATTTTGGCCTTAGACACGAAAATTCGCTTCACTGAAACTTTGTCACCTGTACTGAATTTACAAGAGTAAGACAGGCGTTTAAATTGTACAGGATCGGTGTGTATCATAATTGTTAGGCGAACTAACTGATGTGAAAATTGGTCCAAAACGGGATCCAGTTTAAATTATTTTGAAGCGTTTTTTGGTAACCGGCGATGAACATATGACGTCATCATCTGGCCTACAAATTATTCTCAGGGACGAAACTGCACGAAAATGAATTTAGCCCATTCCGCTCACAGAATATGTGACGTTACTGATGGCGTCATAATCGCTTAGATGGGTTACCCGATCCCTCCGCTTGGGGCTGGCTGTACCAGTCTGATAATCAGCTGATAATCGCTTTTCGAAAACGAAGTTCATGAGTTAGTCCATTCTGCTCGGCCGTTTCACACATCATCGTTGTACATATGAAGTTCAAAATACACAGGTCGCGAGGTGTACTTATAGCGTGGTATGGCGAAGGCATAAGGCATTCGCATTTTCCACCTAATCTATGTGGATAATCTGTGACCTTGAAAAGTAGGTCAAATCAAAAACCTGTTACAAATGTCATGTATCCTCATTAGATACACCGATGATAAAAATTTGGAGATGATCCAGTCATAGTTCAGGAGTTGAGTTATTGCACTTTTTGTGTTTTTGGTTTTGGCCACCTGGTGGCCAAGCCAACAATCGAATCGGACCGAAACTTGGTGTCATGATCAATAGCCCCAGCGGTTACGAAACCTGCCCTGCTAACGGAACACGACGACGATGGATGACGGACGCTTCACCATCATAATAGCTCACCCCGGTGGTGAGCTAAAAATTCATTGTTTTCATCGCGTCAAAAACAGCACTCGCAGCATCTCGCCCTGAACATGCTGAAACGACCACCCGTACATGCTACCTGAACTAAAACTATCAAAATTCAATCCTCTTCAAACTTCTCAAATGCGCAGGGGTCTACCTTAGGATTTTTTAGTGGTCGTCACATATTCAAGCCATAGGTGCTGTGAAAAGCCTCTCATTCATTCATTCATTCATTCATTAGACTCCACAAGTGAATTCAAATTTCCCGCATATTACACCATATTAAACCAAGGTGTTTTCTGATTGGCTCATGAGTTTCTTCCAACGGAGTCAAATTAACTTGATAACTTGGCCCCAAAATGATAAATCTAAGTAAAGGTTGCATCAACCATGTCAACAAGAATTAGTTGCATTTAGTGGTACAGCATCTCTTCTAAACACATGATTTGTCCTTTTCATAATGGCATCATTCCTTACAACCATTCTCTAACTTCCAGTTGGCGCTGTAGCCATACCGATCAAAACTAGGACCTGAAAGTTTGGTATTTTCCGTTTAACATGTACTGGCAACTTTTTGCCAAGTTTCATTGAATTCTGAGATATCACTACCATGGCCACTCTCTCAGAATATGGTTCTTAAACTGATCTTTGTTACTGGCTTACTGGAATGTGCGCAAAATCAAAATGCGCAATGGGAATATGCGCAACTGAATTGACCTCGATCCAAGCTTTCTTGCGCGTCCGATAGCATTGTGTGGGTAGCCTGGCCTCGAGTTCTGGGATTCCCTGAAGGTCGCATGCATTATGTTGAGACGCACTCTGATATGTGTGGATCGATATTAACTCGTGACAGCCAAGTGAGCCGCTTCGCAAAGCGAGTATTGTGGTTAGACCTACGTCAATTTTTTTTGTGTGAATGGATAAACAATATGAAAAATCCCACACAAAAACAAAAGCAGATTAAGAAGGACTGATGGTCGCAACAAGTAAGGGGGTGAGTGCGCGAGTTCACTCAATGATACATGAACATGTATTTGCATAATCTTCATCAGTTTGAACAATAACTAATGCCCACTGTACACGATCAAATATCCATTTTTCCCTAAATTCCGGGCCTATTGGGGCTTCAGTGTATAAACCCGCATTAGACGTTTAGCATATTCATAAAATTGGATCAAAAAATTTCATCCACTACAGCGGCATTACAAAACTACCGGTACATGTAAGAGACTGATCACGCGTAACTCTCCCGTATGCATGAGCGTTCAAGAATGATGATCACGTCTATGAGGTGCCATGTGGGAATTTAATTGTTTACCAAAATTATTTGAAATATCATTGTTTCAAACCATAAATGTACGTATTTTGACTTATTTCATCCAATAAAAGTAACAAAGCCATGGAATTATTTTTCAAACTATCAAACAACATGGTTTCGTTCCATGAAACTTAGACAAATTCATGGTTTTGAAAATATACCTTGATTTCAAACCATAACAAAATCATTTCAAACCATGAGGTTCATGCAAATTCATGGTTTGCAAATCATGAACAAGAGCAACGCAAAGCGTGGCATATGCCCCCGCGTGTATGTTGAGTTGGGCTAACCTCCGGTCAAGTTATGTTGAAATCAGATTCCGTCGATATCAGGGAACATGCATACCAAAAACCAATATCACCGGACAAACAGTACATTCCTGAAATTGACGGAATCTGATCACCCAGTTCAAGTTGTGATGCGGCTCGCGTATTTAGAAACTAACAAATTTTTGTGTTATGCGCCGCGCGCGGACACAGGTCTGTGCAAAGCAGTCTCAACAGCAGTCTTGCGCAGCCTGTGTGGACACAATGGTTCGTGGACCGTAACCTAGCACCCGATTTTCATAAATGTAAGGTGTATACCATTGTTTCATGCGTTCTCCTGTCATAATTAAACGCTGAAATTGACAGGTACACATCGAGGGCGACAAATAATATGTTGCAGTAGTACTTACCATACAATTTCGCCGTTTTTGCCATGGCATTTTGTGATAAGTGGAAAAAGAAGCCATTTCTCCGAGATTCTAAGATGAAACAAGATGACATTGTAAATGTCGTATGGTTCCCGCCCGATGTACAGGTACCGGTACTTATACATGAACGGTACATTGATAGAGATGAAGATACATTGATAGAGATCAGGATACATTGATAGAGATCGGATACATTGATAGAGATCAGGATCCATTGACAGATATCAGGATCCATTGATTGATGAACTACGACGATGAATCCCACACTTTGATCTCGTGCCAATAACTCATCTCATGGTTGACCTTGACCTTGATATCTGATCATCAAGGTCATTGCATAATCGAAATGGGCAGCCTCAATAACCTTAGTGTAGGTGATATCATGTCTCTATCTCGATCACGGGCATAGATATTTCAAATTCTCAAGTTTGACCTTGACCTTGACCTTTGGTCGTCAAGGTCATTGCATAATCGAAATGGGCATCCTCAATTACCTAAGTATAGTTGATATCATGCCTCTATCTCTACCACAGGGAAAGATATTTCAAATTATCAAGTTTGATATATCAAAATCTCATGATATTTCAATCACCCGGACATGTGATGCTGAGAATTTTAACACAGTCCAGTCCTTGGATAAGCAGGCATGAACTGAGACTTGTTTCATGTTGCTCAGTTGACAATATGGCAAGTTATCTCAAAATATCAAATTGGTGATATCGATATCACCATGACCCCAACATCTCAGATCAAAAGTA